>WTSP01015862.1:32431-52349 GCA_025331215.1 Actenoides lindsayi | reverse complement strand
AAAAATAAAAAAAATTCCTAAACTTGCAACAGAAGACCCAGGACAAGCAAACCTTGGAGAATTTTTTCACGTTGTTGCAAAGTGGTATATGTTAATTACAGAGATACTTAGCGCAGTTCTAATATGTTAGACGTCAGTGTAAACACATACTTGCACCAGTGATTCTGGTTTGCTTGTGCTTAGCTACTTTGTAGGGCACAAAGGGAAGAGAATAAGTGTCGCAGCATAGTATTGTGCAATTCCTGTCTTTCAAATAGAAAATAATGTGCAAGTCTGCATAGACCTCTCACTCACCAAAATCTGTCTGGCCACTGATTCTTACCACTCTCACTTTTCTTAATTAGGAAATGAGTCTACTGGCTTCTTAAGGGCAAAAGGATGGAACGGTAGAGGTCTGAAGAAAGGGCAGTATCAGAGCTGTTCTGCTGTGAAAGGCCCTGAGCCTTCTAGACCTTAAAACTCAAGATAATTTGTTAGATTACCTCTAGTTTATGATGTCTGAAGGTAATTCTTAGGCCCTTGATACAGGGTCTAACCAGGAAAGATGGCTGGGTCTGCATTGCTGAATAAATCCTTGTTGATGAAGTAGCTCTTCAGTTTTCTGTTTTTCTGTGACATTCTTTTAGGGCAGCTTCTTTTTTCTGGAGTGCCTCATCTAAGGCTGGTTTGTTCTTCCTCCAGTTTCTGCCTAGAGTGAAAATCTTTCTGATGTTTAGGGGACCACACATGTGCCTTTACTGTGTGATGTTTGTGATGGCTAATGTGGTATTATTCAAAAGAGATCTCATGAGAAAGGAACAGCTCCAGGTAGGTGCAGACTGGAAAAGATTAAATCCATCATTCTTTGAGCAATATGTCTTTGCATCAGTTGAATAGAATAACCAACTGCTGTCAGCAAAAAAGGAGAGAGCTGTTGGGCAATAGGATCCAGATTTGAAAGCCTTGTGGTTTCTGGTGCCCGGTTCTTGCTGAACTTCTGTGGAGAAAATTCTTAATGCCCTGCAGTACCATAAGCCTTGCAATATTGAGGGCTGTGGCTGCTGTTAGGGTCACACAAGTCCTGTGGTCCTCATTGGGATTACAGTCATGCCACATGCTGATCAACGGACCAAAGGGATCTCCTGAAAAGAAGAAGCAGCCCCTCCCTGCAGGGTAGCCACCAACTTCCCCAAGCTTTCTCTTCGTCCAAAAGAAGTGTGAGCAAACTGCCACTTCCTACAGCTCTTGAATCCAAACTGGTTCTTTGAAGGCCTTCAGGGATAGCAGTGAAACTTTCTTGTTGGATAGCTGTTCAAAACGAAAGGTGGAGACAGAGCAGTTCAGATTTGGCTTTGCTCTTCCAGCAGCTTACATGCAACCAGTTGGTGGGTGGTTGCTGCCTACATCCTTTCCTGGGTTCTTGTAAGTTGAGTTTACGTGTACCTTCTTATTCTGCCTTATTAAATTAGCTGGCACAGAAGAAGCCTCTGAGAAACCCTTTCAAAATCTCTGTTTCAGGGAAAATTTTTAAAAAATACAGTACTTGAATAGATTAAAAGAGACCCAAACTATTGAAAAAAAAACCCAGACCCAGACAACAAAACAAGTTACTCTGGATACAGAAGTACTTCCCCTTTTTATTACACTGGGTTATTTTGGAGAACTTTTCTAATAGGTATGCTGGCAAGGATATTGCACACAGCTGGAGGTAATAGTAGTGAAACAAAACTCAGTATCCACTAATTTGCTGGATTTGGTCAGGAGAGGTTTGTCAAGGACACTTCTGACAGCATTTTTTTCTGATGTGGTGATATTTATTTTTCTGTAAACAGAAGCTACAGGGCTTAATAATAGACAACTGAGGATTATGTCCATTGTGATTTTTTTACATGACTTTTACAAACTATGTAGTAGTATATTCAAAATACTTATTTCTAAGACAAAGTGGATGATCTTTGTTGGCATCTTGCACTATATTAAATGTAAAACATTTTCTTAATTCAGTGATATGTTTAGGACAATACTGTAACTTACTGAATATACAACGGTGATAACTGTGTTTACATTAATTTTCCAATTTCTACTGTTCAGTAGTAGCCAACTTGTTTAAGAATTGAAAGTAAGGCATACTGCGATCGGCAGTCTTGGAAAAATTAACTCAATGCTGCTACCACTAAATACTGTGGGATGCATACCATGGGTTTAAATGGCAGCAGAATTGTATTCCAAGCCTATGTCTTAAGTACTCTGACTAAAAGGCGACTTGCCTTGTGCTCACTTGTGTATCTTTGTGTGTAGTACATCAGTTAGAAATCTGTTAATGATTCATTTGTAACTAAAACCTTTATGGAGATCACAGTGAGGTTTTTGTTTGTTTTTGTTTATTTCTGAACAGACACAAAGACATTTTGGAATGTATAACATTGATCCTTGTGCTGGAATTGTTTACATGCAAAAAGGTATTTATGATTTTTTGCAAACTGCGATGTGCAATTTTGTACATGTGTTTTAAACTAAAGAGTTTATAAGGAAGATATTGTATGTACAGTACTTGGACATGAGTATTATTTCTTTGATATAAATATCTAGAGGAAAATTAAAATTGCTTTATATTCATATTTTTGGCTGCGTCTTTCATTATTTCAGAAACAAATGTAGAAGTTGTTCTAAGGCATACTTGTCCTTTTATTGGGAAATAGAAGAAAAATTCATTTATCTGGGATTTTTAATAAAATATTTTTATTCATGCTTAATATACTGCTTCCTTTGATTGTACAGATATTTTGAAGTGCAAGAAAGGAATATTTTCTTGTAAAAATTCTGCTTTTTAGGATAACTTCCTTATATGCTAGAGCAAATGCAACTCAGAAGCTAAACTTTTTAAAAGAGCAAAAAAAGGAGAAGATAAACTCTGGCTACTGGTGACATCAGATGTTAGGCCATTAGTAAGAAAAGCTGTCTGGAGTCATCAGCACTGTGAGATGGGATTCCAGTTGCCCACGTCTTGATTTTCCATTTCAGTACAGTGGGTGATAGTAAAGACTTTTTGCCATTTAAATTGTTCTGAGGCCACATCTGGAGCAAATCTGTTGAATAAGGCAACTCTTTTTCTTTCTTGTGATTGTGCGTATGCCCATTGCTACATCTTGACATTCCCAAAGGAGAGCTACTCAGTAAATATCACCACGTGCTAAAAACACGTCTGAAGTCCCATTTGAAAGCTCCCCTGCTGTGGGAAAGCAGCCCTGCCTTCTGGATGCATCCTTCCAAACCAAGTGATAAGGGGAAGGACTGAGTGTGAAGCCCCACCAGGAATGCTTTGAAGATGTCAAGTTCAAGCAAGAGCCAAGAAGCACAGTGGTGTTGCTGGTATTGGTCATGCCAGCTCACCCCAGCCCACAGCTAGACTCTGTCTTGTTCTCTAGAGGTGTGTGTGTTCCAGATCTGACACTGAAGAAATGGTAGAGGAACTGTTTTCTTCTAGTTTAAGATATGAATATTAAGATTTCAGAAGCATGCAGATGTTAAAGGGTGGGGGGGAAAGAAGCTGTGAGTGCATTGTAGTTCAAGCTGTTGTATGTTGGCACTGGTGGTTTATGACCACATAATCAGTTTTGTGTGGGATTACTGTGACTTCTAAATGTGAGCCATGCCTCCTTCAGTGCTCTGGGAGTTACTTAATGCTTTTTAATCTCCATGTCATGCATGGCTGCAGGCTGTGTTTCACACATGCTAGCCAGACCACTCCGTACAGATTTCTACTCTGCTCTGATACAGATTTCTTCCTGGGAGAGTCTGTAGCACTCTTGAAATAATCTTGATGCTTTAGATACAGAGGGGAGGCAGAACAAGAAAATGGTGAGAGCCCTTAATACTTTGATAGATGCTTGAGGGTTTGTTGCTAATTTCAGATGTCAATTCAAACTTCAGAGCCTAGTTCCATAGAAAACTGTTTTAAATATATGGTACAGGAACTGATGTACTTATTTTCTTTAAGCCTTCATTTCTTCTAGCCTTGAGTGTCTTAGAGAGGTGCTTTCACAGTGATTGGGGGGAGATAGTTTAGACTGATTGTGCTCTGTTATCCACAGGGTGTGGAGGATAAGCTGGGTTCTCTGCATTACTTTAATAACCTACAGGATTGTGTTCATTTTTTTTTTTCCTTCTGTGATAGTTCCTTTTCCTCCCCCTCTGTGTCCATGGTATTGCAAGAGTGGAACAAACACAGCCCTTGCACAGCTTCCAAAACCAGTGTCCTAAGGTAGTAAACAGGTCATCATTTATTCCTTGGCACTGCCTGTCTTCTAGACCAAGTAAGGTAAAGGCCCAATAGCACTCCTGCAGCTTAACATTTCTTTCAGGCTGGATGACTTGGGTTCTGGCACATGCCCTTCAGGTGGATCTGGAAATTGCATCAGTTGCCAGAAGTCAAATACCAGGTGACACACAAAAGCTGTGAACCTCTCCCACTTGTCCTTATGTAGGCTGGTTACTTTCTGTTTCACCTGCAGCTGGCACATGAAAGTAAGTTTTTAAAAAATTCCCTTTCTGTGGTGTGACGTAGCAATGTGCAAGATATGACACACAAATTACATTGGGTTTCCCCCCACCAACTGCAAATGAGGTCAGTAAGTGTAAATTACAAGATTTCAGCACGTTTGGGCAGATGTCTCATCATCTGAGCCATCCTGCTGAATCTGAAATTCTTGCCTTTTTCATTCTTGCTACAGATCTTAAATGTCAGTCCCAGAAAGACTCAGCCACCGGGAAGGTGAAGAGCTGATGACTGTAACTGATAGGTGCGTCAGTTCAGAGAGGTGGTGGGATGGATGGAGGATTGTTCCCTACTGCCAGCCTGTGGTCTGCAAGTCAGGCAGGGCTGGAGGCCTGATTCCTGAGAATCAGGAAGTTGGAAAAGCCAGTCACAGCTCCATGGATACATATCATGTCCCATGATTTGACTGCTATGGGTAATGAATTGCAATGATTTGAGTTTAGAAGGGTGTCTTAAAGCTATTATTATCAGGAATAAAGTAACTCAGCACAGGAGGAGACAAGCAGGGAGGCCAGATCACATAATTTCTGTCCATCTCCTTGAAACTTTTACTAATCTGTTGACGCACCTGGAGTCAGTTGCTTTCCAAGCCATACTCTTGTGTTAAATGGACTCCCACTCTGCTTGGACCTGGCAGCTCCTGTGCACCTGTAGCTGCAGAGTAATATAACCTGGAACACAGACAGTCTGAACATCACACTACCTAAGATAAATAAGCCTGGAATTAAATATCCATCTTTTTGCTCTCTTTATTGGTGGTTGTTGGGCTTTTGTTTTGTTTTCCTTAAATCAAGAAACTGTTTTCCTCTGGACCTGGTAGAGCAGTCTCTCTGAAATTTCCATAGGGAGCTTGCCGCTCCTGGTGACTGGCAGGCAGAGCAGCAAACAACTCAGTGGTCCATGGACATAAGCTGTGGGCCCCACTGAAAGGAATATGAAATGGGTTGTTAGCTGCAACCATTGCATCTGCTTAGGAGCCTCAATGAAAGGCCTTAAGCAAATCCTACTCTGAATGAGGTTTCCAGCTATCTGTGGTCTAGGCTCTATAGTGGAATAGTTGTCCCGCTGCATTACCTTATTCCTCAGCAAACAGCTTGACATCCTGGTCCTGCTGCTGCTGCACAGTGGCAACAAAAAATTCTTTGCCATCCCATTCTCATCCTTTCTCTATGCCTGAGCTCTCCTTTGGTGCCTCCCACACACCACTTGTCTTTAACCCTAATGCAGTGTCTCCATCTGCTCCCTCCTGATGCAGCTGGCAGCCTCCCCAGTTCCCTGGCTCCCCTACCTCTCTCCTTGCTTTCTTCACCCAGGTGTGTGAGAGTAATTCCTTGCTTTGCAGCTGACTAAATGCATCCTCCTCAGGAGGGAAGGACAGAAAGAGTGCGTACTGACAGGAGTATTCCCCTCCATAGTTTCATCTGTTGATGTACAAAAGAGGAAAATCTCGGTTTGATGAGCTAGTAAATTGGCCGACAACCAGAGCGGCAGAGGAGAGAGGCACTGCCTAACATTTGAGTGCTGTGAGCCTCAGGATCATCATGGCCTTGCTGTCCTGTGCTGGACAGGACTCAGGTAAAGACACCGGGAGAACGTGGCCCTTAAAAATGGGTGGACTTTGTGGATTTGCCACTTGGCTCCAAGGACTTCTTGGATCTCACTTCTCTTTGGAGTTTGTGTTTAGCATGCCTGAATGTGGGGAGAAAATGAAGAAAAATCCCAGAGAGAAAATTATACAAAACTGAGATTAAAGTAAGTACTTTGGGGTAAAACACCAGCATGGGGAGACTTGTAGCTAGTCCCTGAAACATGTTAGGAAATCGGCAACTTGGATGTAATTAAGAAAGCACAACAAAGATGCCAGATTACCTCTGTCGTTTTGCCACAGGGCAAAGCTCTCCGGTTTTTCTTTTGAAGATTAAGTAAAACTTGACTTGAGAGGAATGTATTCCAGTCTCTTTCTCCACACTGCAGTCTTTTGAAGAGAGGTGGAGATTTAACTTCAGATGTTGACCAGCTGGGTTGATCTCAGGAGATGAACAATGCTCACTCCTCACCTGTAATTTGTCTCTTTCACAGTGCAGATATTTTTAGTGGGTGGTGGACAAAATGCTTTCTGACTGTTCTGAAGCCTGTTTGTAGACTACCTGAAAGCATGCACTGTGGATAACAGACCCAAGCTAAAACCCATCTGTGCAAATTACTGGCCATCTCATTAAATCTGTGAACATCTTCAACCCTCAGTATCTCCTGTGGATCACCCTGTGTATTTCTGAAGATGCTGGAGTCCCACTGATCATGGATTCTGGAGATTTTGAGATACTCTTGCCCATGGGCTGCTGTTCGGGAACCAGGAACAGCCACGTGGGCTTTCAAGTGCCAATGTAGCTATGGCTCTGGCAGTAGGACTCATGACAAGCTTTTCCCAATGCCTTACCAGTTAATCCTTTCAGTTTCTTAAAATGAGACAGGGGGTAAATGTCACGCATTGTCGTTTTCAGGAAATGACAGATTTGCACACCCAGGGGAGTGTCCACCTTGTGTTGCACAGCTGGGATTGATACACAGCTGTCTTCTGCCCTTGCTCCCTTTCCTTTCTACTTTCAAAATTAACATTGCTACTTTCCTTTTGACAGCCAAAACCAGGAGAGACTTTCTAGTGTCCTCCATTGTCTTTATGTGAAGTAAATGCGCTCGGCTAGGAAGAGAAATTGCTTGAACAAAAGAATTCACTACATGGTAAACTGTGTGCTGGTGTTGCTTTATTAAAACCTTACGCTTTGATTCCTTTCTACACACACTAGCTTTGCAAGAAGCTACAGGAAGGTGAGTCCCTCCTTCTTGGACAGATGTTGGCAGTTACAGCTGGACACTGTGGTGCTGGCAGCTGAGCTGGTTCATCACATTTACCCCTTTGCACTGCTTCTTAACTGCTTCAGTTAAAACTGCAGCAGCTGCACCACCTTCCTGGAGCAGGCATCCTGCAGCAGAGCATGTCGGCTTGTCTGTCTGAGAACTGCTACAACAGTGGAGCATGACCTTTTGCTGTGCTCTTCTTCTCCAAACTAAAACCATGTGAGGCCTTCTGCTGCTCCACTCTGACAGTTCTCAGGGTCTGCATTAACACTGGTTTTAGTGTTGCCTGAACTTCTTCAGGTGCATCAGGGCAATCTTTGATATCAGGGTACATAGGGAGCACTTCAGGAGTCTGAGTCTGGCTGCACTTCTGAGCTTTTGAGGCTGTGAGCTTAGGAGAGGAAGGGAAAAAAAAGAAAGAAAAGAGGACAGGGAACTTCCATTTTCCTCTTGCTTCTTGAGCAATACATCAGAACTCTTCCAAGGGGAATTCAGGATAACCAGCCAAACTGAGCACCCTGCTGAGACTCTCAAGAAGGATGGAACTGCAGCTTCCTTAACTGGACAATTTTACTGAGACAAGGAGACCCAGGTAGCCTTCAAGGCTGTGGTCCTCACAGATCACAGCTAGTAGTTTTATCTAGCTTTTATCTCCTCTTGGGAGGACAGTCCAATGGAGTATAACTACACATAATTAAACACAATCCTCCCAAGCTGTTGCTCTGCACACAAAGCACCTGCAGGTGGGTGAAAAAGGTCCAATCCCAAGCTTCCACTTGTGTGGGCTTGCAGCAGACCAGGGTCCCAGCAAACTGAGACGCAGGGATGACACAAAGTTCCAAGGAAAGTAGGCCAGGTGCCTGTCCCTTCTCTTCACCTCCTGATACTTACTGCAGTGCTGAGCACATCTGGCATGCTCCTCAGCAGAGACACACTTGCTGTGAAAACTCTGGATGGATTTGACAGCCTGGACACCTCTGTGTCTGTGTTGTTCCGTTTTGACAGTGTCATGGAAGGTGGGCACTCAAGAGAGCAGTATGCATAAAGCCCTTGTCCTTGTGACTCGGTATCTATTTGAATACCCCAGGGTGTGGGTGGAGAAAGCACAATACTGAAGTGAGAACCTGGGCAAACAGGAGTGAGGTAGTGTCTGAGGCCACAGAGTAAATATTTGCCTGCAATGCACTTTGGCAGTTATCTGAAAGGCAGCCAGCAAAGGGTGGAGAAGGCTGGTGGAGACAAGGCACTGTTTGTTTGCTCAGCCATGCAGAGGACATAAATTCAAAGCCAGGGCTATTCAGGCCTCTCAAGCAGCCATGAAAGGTGTAAAACAGGAGTGGGCCAGTTGCAGCTAGTCTATGCGTGCCTAAATGCTCTCCAAGCACAAGTATGAATATAATGTCAGAGCTAGCTCACCTGCCTCTGATCTGCTGGCTTGTACCTCTGAGAAGCAGCTTTCCAGGCAGGGAGAGAGAAGGGAAAGACTTTCCTGTGCCATTTCTCTTCCTCCATGTCTGCAGCAGGACCTGACATCCAACTGCGGAGGTTGGGGCAGGTGGGGAGCCCATGTGGCACCAGCTACTGACTCCATCCTGAGCCTCCAAACCTACTGTTTGCTTACTGCGTGGTCAAATAAACTGCATTCATCTCCTGTTGGGTCTGTGGCATTGCATGTTTCATGATTCATCCAGATGGGAACATTTCTGCTACCTGGTAAGATGCATTGTCACTCTGCTTGCTTCCCTTATCCCCCCAGAAAACCACTGGGCTAGGCAGACTTAGACCCTCTTTATGTTCAAGAGATCAGATTTTAAAAGGCAGAAAATACTATTTTGTGGTACCTTTTTCTGAGCAATAACAATGCTTGGGCCCTGTCTGGATCAGCACTGTTTGAGTTGGGGTAAGGGGGATGACCTTTTTTTCTACCTGTTTTGGGGTTTTTAATTATTTTTTTTGTTTACTAAACCTGTGTGTATCTTGCTTCATCAGACAAATTTGGTATCACATGGGAGGCTTCATCCTGGTGGTAACAACTGTCTTGGCCCCAGAAGTGTGTGTCTTGATGTGACTGTGTCCATGTGTCCCCAGTGCCAGGAACCACTGGAACAAGGAGCCCTGGCTCTGGGCCAGGCAAGGAACACAAGGGCACCCTTGTGTTTCAAACTGCTGCTCTCCCAAAAGTTTTCAGATGATTTCTCTTCTGTTTTGGTTTTTTTTCCTCAGTCTTCCTTTCACTGGGAAAATTCATACTGAGTTAGTCACTGCCTTTGTGTTCAGGGGTGAAAAGCTGTTAATGTACAGCTGTACCCTTGGAGGAAAGCCTCCTAGCACCTCCAGAAATGAAGGGGTTGGATACACTCCAACACCCAAAAAGAGAGAGAAACACTCATTCTATGACCCCAAGGGATGGATCACGCTCCATCCCTGGACTGGATAATATTTCCTCCCTTCAGTAACTACTGAGAGGAAAAGACCAGGGGATGGGGAGCCCCATGTGAGGTCCAGCCACCACAGCCTGCCCTGCTCCCTGTTTGTTGCCTTTCTCCCCGCCTCAGGGCTTCATGCAGGCCACTGCAGCACCAGCTCTGTCCCCGAGGGAAAAGCCTGCCCTTTGCAGGCGTCCACCCCACACCTCCCAGAGGGAATCTGGAACAGGAAGGACTGCAGGCACTTTGGGGAAGGAGATAATTTTCTCAACCAAGTAATGCTTCCTACCGGGTAATGTAAGGGATTTTTATCCATGTTGCTTTGCAACCCTTGGTGTCCCAAAGCTGCTGTAAGTTGAAAACAATACTGAGTTCTGGGAAACTGCTGGTTCAAAGTTGGTAAGATTAGGGACATTTGATGCAGCTCCATGGATAACCGCAGTGGGCAGTTCAGAAAAGAGTAAAGCGAGTTAAAAGATCTTCCTCTATCTAAAGTTGATGAGCGTTTGAGAACTTCAGGACAGAGAGCGCTCTGGGGCCTTCACATGTAACAATTCTCAGGGAACTTCTCCCACAGACTTGTTTAGAAGCGTTGGAAAATTTGCAGACTGCTGACATCACCAACTCCAGCAGAAGTTAGCTGTGGATCTTGTGAAGCAAGTTGTCCTCATGCTGAGATTAAGACCTGTTCTCTGCTAACTCCATGGGCTGTCACCCAGATCTAGCGACATGAGAATCAGTGAATAATGTTTTTCCTGCTCACATTTGCCATTTGAGTTATGGTTTCTTAGACCTCTACTGTACCTTTTCTGTTTTGCAGGTTGTTTTAGTGTCTTTGCTGGGTCCTAGCACAGAGCTATTCCATGCTTCCAGTTCTTCAGAATCTATCCTGTCCTGTCACTGCACCCATCTTAAGATGAGGACACCAGAACTAGGGGGAGGGCTCATGATGCAGACACACCTTTATTCCCTTCATCGTAATTCTCAACCTTTTATTTCCTTTTCTGACCACTACTAAGCACACCAAACCATCCACAGCACCTCCTGGGTCTCTTCCTAAGTGGCAATAGTCCATCAGCCTGTAGCCATGGCAAGTGTTGCTGTTGCCCCATGCACACTACTTCATGTTCATCAAAGCTGAATTTCATCTGCAACTTCATTGCCCAGTTATTTGACATTGTGGGAGCTTTCTGTGGTCATTAAGTAAAGCTGCATCTAGCTTGCTAGTTTCCTGGCTGCCAGGGAAATCTTGAAAACATAAGTAAGGGAGAAAGATCCCTTAGTTTGCAAAGAGTCTGAAACAAGAGCATAAAGGTATAACTTACCCTGCCCCCAGTGCAGGCACTATTGCTACTTGTGAGAAAACCAGAAAGGATAGATATGCAAAGATCTTCCTTATCCACTCTTCTTGGGACTTGTTTTCCCTTTGGGGCAGCCTTAGGAGCTTTTTATGCCTTTAGAAGGCCTAAGGCTGCTTCAAACCCTGGATTGCACTTCAGCACTCAGTGTTGTCGCTGACTTTCCCCACAGCAGATGGAGCGCTCATGTGACACTCTGTACACTATGTGTCATCTATTTACATCTTTTTTTACATTAGCAACAGATGGCTTGGCATAATTTTTTTTTTTTTTTTAAATTAGAGGGGCAATGTATCTAAAACTTCACACATTTTCTGAAGCCTACGTTTTTCACTTTTACAGCACCAACGCTAAGATCTTTAGCCAAAGGACCTCCTTCACCCTTCCATTGCCTTCTGTGAAGAGGTGTCACACTGAAGATGTAGATAGAGAGGATACCAGTAAACAAGCAGAAACTCTCCCAATCATGAAATGGGGAGAGGAAAAGGCAGCTCTGAAGAAAGACAGAGAAAAGAGAGAAGAAATGGACTTACTGCCAGTATGAGGAGGGGAGGGGGAGAAGAGAAGCACTGGTGTTGATGAACCTTACCTTCAAAAGCTGATTGGACTCAAGTCCTACAAAAGCATGAGCATGTTTCAGAAATACAAAACTTAGCAAAACATGAGTTCAACAGTTGGTTTCTTGTTCCTCTTTTGGCATATAAGGCTGTAGGCACTGAGTCTCTGCTATCAAGTTTTTCTCAGGAAATATGAGGCTTAGATATGAGGAGGGTTAATGTAAACCAGGACTTTCCCCAGCTCATGTAACTCCCAAAGCTGGGGCTGTATGCAAGCTGCCAGCTTGGTTTGACATAACAGTGCTGCTGTCAGAAGAAAAGAAGAGGTGCTTATTAAGGCTATGGGAAGAGACACAGAATTGACTAAAAGCAATCAAGATACTGAAATCTCTTTAGAACACTACATTTGCCTAGAAAACAAAAGGTTGTTAAATGATTAGGGATAAATAATATCCCCAAAATTGCCAGACCCAACCATCATCCTTGCGCACCAGCAACGTGCAAGGCTGCTGCCATCTGTTGGGAGGTGGCTAGGGCTTGGTGGGAGAGCTCTGTCAAGAATAAGGTCGCTGGGACACCAGGGATTTAATCTGCATCCTTACAACAAAGGGCCGTACCACAGGGGTAGCACAACTGTTCACAACCTTGTTGATGTTTTTCTGCTGTCTGTAAGCAAGTGTCTGATCTGTCTTGAGCCAAGAGGAAGGAGTAGAGAACAGCTGTGGGTAGAAAATAATTTTGATTGGAACAGTCCCTGTGAAATGTCTCTCAGAAGACAGACACAGAGGCAATACCAAGATCTGCAGACAGAGCTTTGGGCAAAGGCTGCAGGAGCCCCAGGTGGCCAATGGACTAGTGAATGCTGAGTTCTTAAGTAGGTCTTTCTCAGATCAGGTATGTACATCTGCTGCTTGAGATGTCCTTCTTTTGCTGGATTATTTTCACCCATAGACCTTTGCTACAGTAAGTCAGATGATTTACCTACTGGTTCTTGCTTGGTGTTTCTTAGCAAGCAAACATGGTATGGTGGGTGGATGCAAAGCTAGTTTACTTTTATACACTAGTTTTACTCCTCTGTAAATCCTACTCAGTCATGACTAATCCCCAAGTTGATTCCCCTTTCCCATTTGGATTTTTTTATTTTCACTACATTTTGGTACTTAATAAAGTTTAACTATTTAGGGTCTTACCTATTGTGATTTTCACATGCTCTAAGGACAAGTGACTGGAGTACCCCAATATTGGTTATATGTAGCAGCAAATCTCAAGTTTATGGTAGAAACAAAGTCAACGTGTATTATAGGACACAACCTCCTCCAAAGAAAAGGATAAATACTTAAAGAAAATGCACAGAAAGAGCAGACTGCAAAAGAAATGATGGTAAATGCCTACAAGGAGTCAGGTGAGACACCAAGACTAGGTGTGCTACCTCAAGGAGCCCATCCCATCCTGGGTCTATTTGTGAAACTTCCCATCATGTCAGGGACAGCTAGGACCATGCAAGGCTTGTCCTTACCTGCCACCATCTTTATCCAAGAGTCACTGCCCTGGCCAAAGCAATGAGGACACAAGAAACTCTTTTGTGAAGAGATGTGAAACTAATTCTCACTGAGCTCAGGCCACTCTGTCTGCAGCAGTTCAAAGAAACAGACATCCTGAGAAGCCAAGTGGCCCTCAAGAAAGCTGGACAGCCCTGCAGCCACATCAAAGAGCACAGCATGACTCACCCTCCTAACAACTCCACCAGCTTACAGGGGTGCTGGGCCAGCTCCACTTCAAGCTCAGCCTTGGCCTCAGGGATCGGCTTGACTCTCCAACATGGGGTGAAGCTGGTCTGCAGTGCTGAGTGTGTAGCTCCCCTCCATCAGCTCACTGTTGCTGGGACCAATTGTCCAAGCTGCAACTGTACTCTGGCTCTGCTTTTTGGCCATCTCACACTCCTCATGGGACCAACATGGGCCCCTGTTAGGATCTGATCTCACTGCCCTTTGCAAGGCTGGGGACTGTTCTTTTTTTCATATTTTCTGGCAGGCTGGTGGTCCCCTGCTCCCTTTGCCCCTCTCTCTTCTGCAAAGGGCCTATTTCCCCCTTCCTTCTCCTGTTGCTGGCAATGAAACACCACCAGTCTTCTGGCTTATGAGGAGATGTTTCAGCTATTCCTTATATTCCTTTGCCCCAGATCTACTGTGGCATCTGCAGTGCCCCTGTGATTCAGTTAGACACTCATGGGGGCTGGAGCCCACCACAGATCAGGAGGTAGGACAGGAAAAGGTCTGCCAGGGCTATGCTGGCGTGACTGCTTCTGCTGCTGATCTAACATCTAAAATTACAGCTATCAACTGCGTGTTTCTTTTGAACAAGGTGAAATTAATCAACACTGAAGATCTGAATCCAGAGAAAGGGTTTGCCTAGCAGCCCAGGATGGGAAGTTCATGGGATTTCCAGAGAAGCAGTTTTGCTAACACCATGTTGCCTGTCCTTGTGCTTTTAATCATGTGTCTTACATGTTTGTGTTTTTTTGTTGTGTGTGGGTTGTTTTTTGTTTGTTTGGGTTTTTGTTCGTTTGCTTGTTTTTGTTGTTGTTTGTTTGTTTGTGGACTTTTTTGTTGGTTGGTTGATTTGTTTTTGTGGGGTTTTTCCTTCTTCCCTAAGGCTCTTGCAGTTGCAATATAATTACTGAGTTCTCTTTTCTTCTTTTCTTATTGAGACAATCCTTGCTTGTGGGAGCTGTGAACAAAACCATGAGAACAAGAACCCCAGGGGCTGAAAATACCTGTATGTAAATAAAGGGTAACACCACAGAGATTATTTTAAAAGCAATGCCTTGTTTTTCATCAAGAAAAGACTTGCACCTCACAATCTCGTCGAGAGAAAACCAGTCTCTCCAGACGTGACTGAAACTGTATGCAATAGCTCATAGTATATGGGTGCTTCTCCAGCCTCCCAGGTGCAAATACAGCCCAGCCTAACTGCAGGTCTGCTTTGACGCTGTGCTTCTTCTGGTCGTCATTCTCCACGTACAGTTATCAAACCACAAAGCATTGCTGAGGGAAATTATAGACATAAGCCAAAAGGTTGCTGGACTTCAGATCCTTCATCCTTTCTGGGGAAAGGCAACAGACCCAGGGTGCCCAGCTCCTTGAGAAGAGAGGAGGCAGAACCACAGAGCTGTACTAAATTGTCTTCTTCAGATTGCTACATAAGGAATTTAACCGTTTAACCAGAGACATTTCTACCTTCCTTCTTGATGTGTGGCCTATGAGATGCAAGAGAGTTAAGGGGCTGGATGGATGGGATTTTCAGAGATAAGCTGTGAACTGCTGTGGTGTATGAGTAAGCGATTCATCAAAATTTGCTTTGTGATCTCTACTATGGTCCTTATGCACTACAATAAGAAGGTGGGAGGGAAATAAATGAAACTACAAAAAACTGCAAGAAAAAGAGAAATGAGACTTCAGGTTGGTTGGTTGGATGCTAAAGACCCTAGGGATGAAAACATAAACCATAAACTGTCATAATCCAGCCCACTGATGAGGCATACTATAATAGTTATTTTGAGTTAACCCGCATCACATTGAATACTGTGACCCCCCTTAGAGCCCTTAGGCATAAAGGCAACAGCATCAAGCAAAAACAACCCCTGGCAATCAGACAGTGAAGAAGGCAAGAAAGACAAAAATGTGACATTTCACTTTGAAGAGGAAGGACGTGTCCCATGGGATGATGGGAGGACTCTCCCTGAAAAGGGTGATTTGCCCAGCAGTGCTTGTACCGCCATGTATAAAGTGTGGCATGGATTGTTTTCAGATTCTGCTACCTCCCCATCTTGGAAAAAGAAGAAGTAAGTTTCCAGAATGAAGGCAGAAAGGGGGAAGGGGGAGAAAGTGCTTCTTGATTGTGAAGCACAACATATGTCAGCATGAAGCTGAACAGCTTTCCACACAACATATTCTAGCCAAGCTATTAGTAACACCTGATACACCCATGGCTCCCCATCAATTACCTGCCAGCAATGAGCAATTGACTCAGTATTATCAATTATGTTCCTTTCCCCTCTCCTTCCCTCCCACCAATTAAGCATCTGTTAATCATGAAAAATAATCCTCTTCATAGAAAAACATGGGACAAACAATGAGTTTTTGTAATAAAATGGAGTATTATTGTAAATAATCATTAAGTTATCCTGAAATACGATGGGGCCATATTGTTACCACAGGGATTTTAAGCACTGCTATTTAGCAAAACTCCTGGGGAAAGGTAAGCTGATCAGGTCTGCCAGTTGATACATACAGGCAAAGTATGTCAGAAATAACAGCAGCAAGACAGACTTGGCCAGATCTTCTCTGGTCTCATGTTGACTAAGGCTGCCTTGAAAGCAGCCGCCTTTTCATTCATCTGCCCCTTCCCCAGTCAGGACTAGCTGTGCAGAAACCAGTCCCCACAGATGTTAGCCTGCCTTGAGAAGCCTTCCAGGAGAGGTTCTACCAATGCCCCAGACAATATCTTCTCCTTGTTCTTCTAATCTAAGTCTCATTTGCTGCAATTCAAGCTCATTACTACTTCCTTCAGCCACACCTAATGCAGAAAACAGCATTCACCTTAAACATAAAGACATACGTCTTCCTCAGTCAAAAAACCAGTCTCTCCAACCTTTCCTCCTGGATGTGTTTTCCAGAGTTCTCATGATTCTTGTGCCTTTTACCTAGTATTAGCATAAACAAAGAGATAAGACAATTAGATGTCCTTATATGGGGCCATGCAGTACCAATAAGAGTAGATGACACAATTAAGAATTTTCTTTAAAAGGACTCTTTTTGTTCCTCCCCATCCTTCTACAACCTCTGATTTAATCCATGCAATAGAGCAGCTCTAACATTTGGCATGGAAGTTGCAATAGGAGTACCCATGGCAGGACCTGAGATGACCTAGGCATGAATGAAATGTATCTATGATTGACTTTTATGTGGATGCTGAAGTGACAAACATCTTACATAAGGCAATGTGATACAGAGCAGGGGCATATAAAGAGACTGAACCCAAGTTGTAGAATATAAAACTCAACTCTAACCTTCTGCTTGCCTCATTTTGCAGTATTATTTATTTATTTTATTACTTGTATTGACTTCTCACTCCCTCAATGAACAAAATTCCCCGTTTACAGAAAGAACTTCTACTCACCAGTGTCCAACAGTGTGCTGTCCACAGGGGAACAGCACCTGCAGCTGTATCTCTGCCCTAAATTCTGCAGGTCCCTGAGCTGAGAGAATGAGATGGAATGAAATTTAACAGCTTCTTCTGCAGGTCAAAATACCAGTGCCCCCAACGGAATAAAGCAAGGCACTACATCTGAACGGAACAAGGATAATGAGACTTACCATTCTGTATCCTTGGAACAAATGCCCACGTGGTTTCCAGTATTGATGACTAATGAACAGTGGCCTGTTTGGTTGACAGCTGAAAGCAGAAAACCTACCTAAAACTGCAACTGTACAACAGACCTTCTAAAACAGCCATCTACTCTGGCAGCATTGGCTGAGGAACTCCTGAATATTTATCTGAGCTTTCCACAGCAAGAACAGAGGTATCAGAGAGAAGGAGAAGTGTGTACTCATCAAACTTTCAACCTTATTTAATAGTTTCTTACCAAATACATAATTACATGTTCTTCCATAAACCCTGGAATCGTGTATTAAAGCAATCTACAAAGTTCACCTTCCAGTCTGGGAGACTTGGAACAACTTGGCCCTGGACTTCCCACCTAAGACTTGGACATTCCTTCGCGGAATGGACCATGTCTTCTTGATGCCCAGGGGCCTTTCATGGTGTGAATCAGGAAAAGCACAGGATTGCAGCACAGACCAGTCGCACCCAGTTCTTCCCTGCTCCACACTGACCTTTACTCTTCCTGTATATCTACAGAGACTATTTGCTGTTTTCTTCAATTTACTTCATGAATTGGATTCTCATCCACCTGCTTTATGCTTTTGAAGGTGCTAAGTAATCATCTGTACTGGTTTATCATCCCAAAAGCTTAGTGCCCATGGACCTGAAGGTGCTGGTCAGACTGCTCAGGCAAAAGGTAATATATACTTTTGGGAAGAAAATTTTGTAATCCTTATAATGGCAATAATAAAGATGAAAAGCAATGAGTTATCTCTGAACATCCTGTCTACAGACATCAAGATAAGAACTGACAGACAGAAAGAGGAGGATTGATTAAGACTGAAGAAAAGCTACAGCCAACTTTAGCCCAGGGAAGGGGAAAAAGGAGGAATAAACCAATTTCCCATCCCCAAAATTAAGAAAATAAAATAAGGAAATCCTTTACTTTAATAGCAGTTTATTATCATTAAAAGTAACAACAAATAGGTTTAAATCCTTTTGTCTTAAAAATCTAGTGTAATACAGTTTGCTGCCACAGTTTTAGGAAACCTATGGCAAAATTGTATCCCCAAATCACACCATCCTGCTTCATCCTCATAGCCATCAATAGTGTGGGACACATACAACACAGAAACTGATGGCTCCATACAGCACTTGATATCATTAGGCCTCAAGATGCTACAACTTATTCTGTAAGAGCTATTAAATATAACTTCAGTTTTCCCCTTTGTTAATATTGTTGGAACAATCAAATATTTCACACACTTTTTGGTGAAGCCATAAGATTTTTTAAGAACTGTATTTTTTCTCTGTATCTCTTCTTTGCTGCTAAGGTTTTCCTTTTTTTCTTTTCCCACCTTAGTGACACAGCTGCCCCCATCCAGGAGACAAAACCTCAGAGACATTTGCAGTCAGTCTCCACACAGCATCATGTTTTGCCTTCACATTCTGAAGCTGGTGCTCAGCTCTCGCACTTGCCTTTAACACTGCTGCCAGAACAATGTGGCAGAACACAGTTCAGGAATGCTCCTGTATTTAATTTTCAGCTTCTTGGGAGCTCTAGAGCTTAAGTTAAGCTCAAGCTAAGTACCCGACTTACAGCTAGTTCAGGTTTGTATAAAGGAGCAGAAGCCAGATGCTGTAGGACAAATGCATCTTCACATTACAACTGTTCACAAAAAGGCCTGAGCAAGTCACAATGCTGTTCATCAGCGTCTTGCAGGACTAGAAAAATAAGTCTCCACAAGCAAGTGCTTGTGAAAGGGAAGTGAAAAGGAAATTAGTCTTAATTCTGTCAAGTATTTAATGTATTGAATTTAGGCTTACAGTGTTACTCAATATTGAAAAGTAAGCAAAACCCCGTGAGTGAAACCCTTCTGGATAGCAGAAATGTAGTGAAGGTAAAAAGAGAACACAGGTAAGCTTTATATAGCTACTCAGATGTACATTTGTACATTGTTTCAGGTACACAAGGACTGTTCTTCAGGAGCAGACCCCTTACATGGATATTTCTGCATGAACTTCACAGTAGCATGTGGAACTGGAGAGCCCAATGAAAACAAATCAGAGAGCAGTTTCATAGATATCTATATTCACTCTGGATTTAGACAGTTATGGGAAAAAGTATAAACACAATCATAGGATAAACATATGAAGGTCCTACATCAACAAATTCTGTGAACAGACTCCAGTTGTTCTACAACAGCAGTTCAAACTCTTCTCTAAGCAGGCCCGCAAGAGAAACTCAGGGAGAAAAGGGGGTGTTAAATTTACTCAGTTAGGAATACTTTACTGAGTTTGCTCTCCACTGGATCTCTTGGGGGAAAAAAAAAAACCAAACCAAAAGAATGCTTACAGCAGAACTGCAAAATCCTGTCTTACCCAACATCCTAAAGTACTATCTTGCTTTGTCAATGTACCTAAGAGTTTATGAATATCCCACACTTACTGACTGTTAACCAAGGTAGCCACTAAACCATCACCATACTTTAGAGATGCGAACACAAAAGGAAAAGCTCAACTAAGATGCTCAGGAACAGTTAGTCTGCTAAAATCAACAGCATTTACTTCCAAAAATGTAATTTTCTGTCTTGTTGTCTTCCTCCCACCCTTCTTTCACTTCCTGTTTCTCCTCTTGCCCATCGCTAACAAAGAGGAACAAGGGAAAATTTAGCTTTCCAGTTCATTCTTACAATGTCTTTGAATTTTCAAAAGTGAGTTTTCAAAATGAAAAATCAGTGAATTTACTTTTCAATGAATGTCATTTAAACACTGACACTGAAAAACATTCTCCAACTGCAACCG
>WTSP01015862.1:18483-32331 GCA_025331215.1 Actenoides lindsayi | reverse complement strand
CGCCAGGGGCCAGCCCCATCTCCCCACCAAGTCCTAGGTGCCAGAAGCTGTGGAAAGATGGGCAAAGCACAGCAGTTGTGAAAAGGTCCCTTTCATTGTAAATCTCATCCCATATATGTAAACACATAAAGGATAATGTATCTAATCACTGTCTTTCAAGTACTAAGGAGGTTAAAGTGGTAATTATTATTCCTCTAGCTATAAAGTATGCAGATCTATCATATCCCTGACCTTTCTAGCGGCTTTCATTTCTTAAAATGAAAATATTTTCAAATTACTTCTGTAGCTCTTATAGCCTATATTCAAACAGAACATGAAGAGGAAAAAAAACCAACCAAACAAACCAAAACTAACTTTAAAGATAATTAATATTCTGGTAATTTTTAAAACATTTTCTGAATTTTTTTGTGGTCCCTTATCACAGATCTTTTTCAAGGTAATTCAGAACACCCTCTACTCACATTCAAATCAACAAAGCAACCAAACAAGAAAAGCCTAGCTGAAGATCAAACACCCCAATACCTAGGTTGTTTAACACCTGCATTGCAGAATGTATATTCAGGTTAAGTTCTGTAGTGTAAACATCCTGTTTTGACTTCCTTTGTTCAACCTCTATCTAAAATTTGACGGTTGTCTTCTGTTGGCTAAATGCTTTAATGCAACTAAAGGAATGCAAATTCTCACTTCAGATAGATTGCATTGACCCAAAGCAGCATAAAATCCCCGCTTCATACATACCTACTAAATAAACAAGCCTGAAGAGCAAAACCATGCTCCTGTTTACAAATAGAGCACTAACCAGCCTGGTGTGCCTAATACTGGTTTCTCTGCCTAGATGAAATACTGTATGTATATTCCCAAACATAAAAGTAAAACTGTACGAACAGCATGCGACCGTACATAGTGCAGTTAAAGCAATACTGAGGTGTTCTCTTTGTTTTTGTGAAGCATGTGGACAACAGTGAACTGCAGGCTGATAACTGTAATGTGGCCCTTGAGTTTCTTCTTCCACAAAGACACACAAAGCTACTTTTATTTTAGAAAGCTGTAGCCCACAGCAGGGAGACATTAAAAAATTTATCTGTGATAACTGTATTGTGAAGAATTTCTGCGTTGCCTTATACATGTCTAGATTACCCAAATGGATTTTTTTTGTTAGAAGTCTTTTACTGGAACTCCTTTTTCACAAACCACACACCAAAAAAAGGTGTTTTCTGCTTTGATTACATACAGTTGTTCATCAGCTGGAAGTAGATGAAGGTAGTTTATTATATTATAAAACTAACCTCATCCTTACGAAGTGTATGTAATATACAAATCAAATATTTGTTAAGCATTACCACATACTAATCCTTCATACTTACATAAGAAGACCAGCTACGAAACTGTAAGTACTAAAACTGTACATAGGAGCCTTGTTATATCACACTTATGTTACAATTCTCTGTTTAAAATATTCCATAACCACCTCTGCATTTGCATCCTTTCTGTCCATTTCACCTATTCAGCCGCTGTGTTACCACTTCTCGGTACATGATAGAGATATATATCAGCAGAAGAAAAATGACAAAAAAATCATCCAAGAACCCCAGAATTCCAAAGAGGGCTTCAGGAAGAAAATCCAGAGGTGATGCCAGGTAGAGCAAGGCTCCAAGCAAGCAGAGGAATATTCTGATACGAAACATCCAGAAGAGGCCCCCAACAGAAAACATCTCCCTGAAAGCATGACGTAATAAAGTAGGCAAATCCATAATTCTTTCCATAATCTATGAAGAAAAAATCCAAAAGTTAATACTTTGCTTTAGTGACAGGCCCATGCAAAATGGGTCATTTTTTCAGTCTGAAGTTTCTCTTACTACATTACAGCTTTGGCATCTGTTAATTTATAAGAATTAAAACAAAAAAGAGTAAGACCAGAATTCCTGGATTTAGTTTTGCTGGGTAAAAAGTCAGCTACAGCATACACATGTTTTCAAGAAGCAGTTGAACTGTGTTATTCTATACCATAAAACATACATTTAACTCACTACAAAATACATTGGCTTCTATTAAAAAGGAAAAGCAGTGATTACTAGAGTAAAACAAGAGTGAAAGTGAGAAAGAGCAAACAGGTTAAGTGGAATTCAATATTTATCAGAATGGAAGACAGATAGGGATTATGACGAAAAAAACAATAGGTAAAGATAATAGGTTCAGAAACACAACACCCCCTCCCCATAGTCAGTGACACATAGGAGTTTCCAAAAGAAGAATCAAGCTTTAAATTAAACTAAAGAACCTTAAAGGAATCCATCCCTGGCTCCTTTCCTTTTTTCTACTATGGCTCTGTCATCTTAGTGAGGGACTGCTCCATAGAAAATATTCAGGTTTTTGTTGTGAAACGTAGGGAGGAGTGAACTTTGAATTTTTTTTATACTAGTTCCTTTTCTACTGTACACAGTATTACACAAAGCCATTACATTAAAATGAGATATTACAAAGGCTGAAAAAGTTCTCTAAAAAGCAATTTTGCATGTGGTTAAGGGATTACATCATGTATAAATCAAAGACAATTTAGCTAGTCAAATTATGGCTTTAACACAGATTTCTGGCATCACCTCAGACAGGTTATTGGGGACTAAGACAGAGCCCACAGAGAGGTTTAATGGAGTCTAAAAGATTGTTTCAGTCTATTCTGGTTCAAAAGCAGAACCAGCATGTTTTGTTTTTAGAACATGAAAAAAAGGTAATTCCAGCCTCACACCTCTTTTGTCTCTTTGGACTGTAAATTTTTCTTGCTGATGTCTTGTTACTATATACAAACCCAATGAACAAATGAAGGCAAGCGGGAAGTTACTAGTATGCATGCGCATGCCTTTCACCTTGTGAAGCAGAACATGCATACAGAAGACAGGCTCAGAAGGCTAACTTTTTACAGTTGTAGAACTTCAACCACCTCTCTTAGTTATTTATCAAAAAATACTGTTTTCTTCACTTAGAGAGGAGAATAATGACTTAGAGGAATATATAGAATAATGAATTAGGAGGAAAATAAAATAATCAGGACAACATATAGCTGGAAATGGCACAGAGTAAAACCTCAGATTCTGCTAATCAATGTAAAGAAATAAGTGAATATTCTTCCTTGTAGGTCATATATTTCATGAAGTATTTTTACTGCCTAATTATTAATCCTTTAAAATTAATAAAATTAATAAATCATAATTTAAAAAGACCTCAACACATGAACAGAGAACTTAAGGCTAATTAGCATTTATCACTCACAACAAAAACGCAAGTTTCCACGCATTTCCACAAATTACAAATAACTATTTCCAAGGTTGTGGGTTTACCCTAACTATATAAACACAAATTTCCTAAGAAAAACTTGAATAGTCCTTAAGTGTCAAGAAGAGAAATTTCATATCCTGGGGGTACAAAAAAAAAGAAAGGCAAAAAAAAAAAAAATAAAAAAGGACAAAAATTTCTGTTAATCTCCCCTAAAAGCACTGACTTCCATCCAAATTTACACAAAACTTACAGATCTGGGCTGTCCTGAGAATCTTCGATTGTAATCATTAACATCTTGAAGTACTTGGGTTGCATCCTGCTGATCTTCACCAAAAAGTGGTAAAAACAATGTTACCTAGACACAGCACGGAGATTTTGTTACTTGTGCAACTGTCCTTTAAATGCAGGCCTTGTGAACTATAAATTAAACCAGTAATCTTCAGTCAACTACACAGAACAATCTTTGCTTTAGTTGAATATTTAGTAGCAAAATAAAATGGAAACTAGTAACATGGATACTACTGCTAAGTTTTAACAAGTTCATTGCTTACAGCTCTTTACAGAACATTAGTTTTTTAAAAGATTGTTAAGAACAAGCATAAGAACCCGTCTTCAAAGAGAGGCATACAGGAAATTTTTTTAAATGCTTAAATGGTTTGTGTTTCAGATGTGGGACAGACAATATGGAGAACAAAGTTAATTTACCAAATTAATCTAGTTTTGTTTCTTAAACTGGAAGTCAAATAAAGCAACCAATAAGGCCATCCTTCTTCTACCTTTAGAATGGCCTTGTATTTCAACAAACAAGCAGCAAAACTCATACTTTTCCATACAGACCTTCATACCAAGACCAAGGAGAAAATACAGAATAGTGAGTTAACATAAAAATATATTAACGTTCAGGTCTTTTATAAATACAGAGAATTCTGCTATGTTCTTGGGTTAACTGTCATGCAAATATAGAAAAATATGTAAGGTCACATTCACATATATCTTATGTTATCTTTCTGTATAGGAGTTTCTGAAAATTTAAAACTGGTATTTGGAAGTGATGTTCAGGTATAAAATGCAGATTATCTTAGGAAACAGAAAATGTATAGCACTTTAAATTATTACAGTTTTCAAAAGCTTCCTCTATACCTGGCCACTAAGTATCTTATATCTGTGCAGCAATCACAGTTAGCAAATGACAGTAAAAGCAGATCTACGTTCAACTCCTAGCCTTGCCACAAACCTTCTGTATGACTCATGTTCATGTGTACATACTTCCATCCCTCATTTATAAATCAGACCTTACTTATCTTACTTCACAGGTTGAGAACGATTTCATAACCATGCAAGAAGTGCCACTCAATTTACCTGTTACTCAGAGGAAGTTAGAATACCTACGTAAGGAGAGATAGAAAAAAAATCACTTTTTTCCCCACTTTTCCACCTTCCTCATTTTTTTTTTTTCCATGCCTCTCTCCTCACTAGCTACACTCTAAACATACTATTCTTTCTCTGATCATACCTAATTTTTCTCTCCTTCCTCTTTGTTCTTACAGTCATTTGTCCTGCTGATACAATCAAAGCAGTATATAATGCATGGGCAAGGGTGTGAAGTATGTAATATAATTCATCAGAAGTTACTAGCTCTGTAGTTTGTGCACTGTTAAAATAAAGACATACTTTTGTTAAAATATACACTATGAGACTCATAGATCCTAACTGTTAATGAGTTGCAGGGATGTATTTCAATGTAATGATGTATTTCAATGACAATGTAAGTTGTGTAGGAAGTAAGTTAATGCTTGCTCTATAAAGCTCAAATTAATAATACATACAAACTAAAAATAGAGACAAAATAAGAAATTGACATGAGCAGGTTAGGTTTTTTTGGCGAGGGTCTCAGAAACCAGTAGTATACTGCCTATTGCCAGTTTTCCACAATGGCCAGGTCTTTCAGATGCAAATTCTGGTAAAGAAATTATCTATCATCCCAAACAGAAAGCATGGAAGAATCATAGTTAAGAACTTACAATTTGCTGTTTTAACACACTCCTTTACAGAAAAACAGCTGAGTTACCAGTGCTGTTCACTTAAAATTTGAATTTCAGGAACAATGTGTATTTTTTGAGCCAGTTGGCAAAGCAAAAAACCTTAATGTCCACCATCTACATCTCACATATCCATATTCTTTCAGTTTCTCAGACTTCTTTTTCTGTCAGTCTCACTATTGCAGTTCACATGTAGGTACTTTTTTGGTAAGCTATACTAGATAGCCCAACCAGCAGGTCCATGATTACTTAAAATATTACCGTTTGTCTGCAGATTGGACAACGGATGGCACCAAGCCATGAGCCATACCTCCAGTAAGCAATAATGCAGGAACCTGAAGAAGGTAAGTTACAGACATTTAAACTTCTGAGTTGAAACACTCATTGCATAAAATAATATTTTGCACACCACGGAAAACGACAGAAATGTATAAGCAATTAGGTTACATCTATCTTTTGTGGTGTAACTGTACGCAGCATTCACTGAAGATACCAAGAACCAATGCATTCAAATTCAATGCTACTAATGAGAAAAATCTGGAATAGGTTCAACTGCATCATTAATTTTAAGGTATTATTTCCTGAAAAGAAAGAAAAATTCTTAATAATTAACTAAAGAAGCAAATAATTTAAAAAATCGCTTATTTAGAGTTTAGAAGACACAAAAATGCCAAGAAATATAATGTTTATTATAAAACCTGGCTTTATTATCAGAGTTTCAGCAGATGAAGGAATATAAAAATCTGAGTAGTTTGACTGCTTTCTAAATCCTTTTTTTTTTGTTTAAACAACTAAGCATGGTATACACTATATACTCCATAAAACCATATGAAAGCAGTGAAAGAATCCTGCTTGAAACCTGAGGAAGAGGAAGCAAAATGCTATATAGTACTTTTATATATAAATTTGAATAGCTGGTCCTCAAAAAAAAAGGCAAACAAGCATTGTAAACTTATTCTTAATTCTTCAGGACTTCCAGGAAAAAAACCCCTCTGAGATAAAGGTAGTACCAAGCAGAAGTTTTTACTCTTCATAAAACTTTTTTTTTTTTAAATGGTATCTTTCCAAGTGTTTTTCAGCCTCTTCAGTTTTTTAATAACTGGAAATAAATCATAGTCTCTGTCCTAGACATTTTTAAATTAACCACAGTTTCAGCCCTGTCAGTATATTAAAAAATGCAGCACACTCTTAAAGCGACTGTTTATTCACAAGTGTATTTTCTCAACAATTAATATAAAAATTATTTCTAATACAGACTAGAAGATAAAGTCAAATAAAAGAAGATAAAGTCAAATAAAGCTTTGCATTAGGGTGACTATACTAGTGCCAAAAGTTTTTATTTCTGTTCTGGTTTTATCTTTACAGCTTCAGGTTTTTCTTGCTTACCACAGAAGAGATGTCCACAGTTTGTTTCTATAGGAAATGTAGCCTGTTGCAAACAGACTGGACAAGACATATCTGTATAGAAGCGATGTCTATCACCAGCAGAAGCATCCTGCTGGAACAGAAGAGAAATGCAAAGTGTTAAGAGATAGTATAAGTCTACTGAGTTTAAAAAAAGTAATAATAAATCCAGTGTTCATTTACTGGAAGTCAAAGTCAAATGCTAAACTATGAGAAATGAAGGAGAAATATATTGAAACGCAAAACTCAAACAAATGCAAAAACTGTTTCACTAACCAAGTTCTTGTGACAAGCCGATTATTTTCCTTTCATCTATTATGTATATGTGTGTGCTTCAATCCAGTTAAAGACTGCAAAGAAAGAGCCATCTTGGTCCTTCACATTAAGTTAGGTTAGACGTGCTGAAGCATGAATACAACTCAGATCTAGACTGTTATTTCATTATCCTAATTAGTTCTGTTCAGATCCAGGTAACTGAACTGCATTTCTTACTAGTTGCAGTATTTAGTGTTTCTAAGCACAAGCATAGGTATGAGCTTGTCTATGTCACCGCCATGAAATGTTTTTTCTCCTCACTTTGCCATATTTTTCTTCAACATAAATATGCACTGTAGTTAAAGTCTTATGATGAAAGATTCTCCTCACTCTCCAAAAGTATGGCTTTTCACTCTAGTGCTGGGGCTCAGCAATTTCCAGCAAACTGTCCTTGGCTCTCTGATCCTCTCTTACATGTCAGAAATGGATGCAATCATAGAACCATAGAATATTTTAGGTTGGAAGGACTTTCACAAGATCATGTAGTCCAACTCCTCTGTCACAGGCAGGGCTGTCTGTCACTAGATCAGGTTGTTCAAATCCCCATTCAAACTAACCTTGGACATTTCCAGGGATGCAGCATCCATGACTTCTTTGGGTAACCTGTTCCAGTGTCTCACCACTCTCAATGTAAAAAGATTCTTCCTTATATCCCACCTTCTCCTTCAGTGTAAAACCATTGCCCTTTGTCCTGTCACTTAAGACTCTGGTAAAAACTTTTTCTGTCAAATTTTGTTGCCTGACTCTTGTTGTTGTGCCGTTGTTCTGCTACAGTTCAACAGTCTAAACATCTAACCTGTGTCCTGTGGCAGCAAACTGTACTCCAGATTTCCTTTCCTTTACCACTGTGTTCCCAGGAACATTGCGGGAAGCACACAGCATAATCTAACATACTCCACCTTGTGGCAAGAACTTGTTTGAAAAAAGAAACAGCAAAATAGATCATTTTATTTACTTAATTTATCAATAAAAAAATGCCTATGCTATCTCATTACTCAATAAAATTCAAAGATGCCTCTGTACAGTAAGTAAGCTTCCATGACTTTCAAGACCCCCTTCTTTCAGAACCTCAGAGATGTCTACACTGCTCCAAACCAGACAGTTGATTAATGCCAGCACTTAGGACAGTACCTGCTCAGTTTGAAGCTGCTGACGAAGAGCTCGCACTAGCTCTTGATTTTCTGGGTGTATGTTCTGATGTTCATTTCTATGAAAGAAAATATAAGCAATAAGAAAAACTGAACACTGTGATCCAACACTGAAAAATAACTGATTGAAAAAAAAAGAAACTTGAACAAAGGGCGAAAAAGCATTCTTTCATCTGCTATGAATAATTTTAAAGGAAGTACACAAGTAATGAAGGAAACAGGATATTTATTCTATATCCTAAAGTTACTCTGGACATTTAAAGCTGTACAGCAGCAAGATTTTTCAGAGAAACTCCATAACCCATTGTTAAATCACGTTAAAACTCGATTTTCATCTAAAATAAAATTAAGCCATTAAATTGCAAAAATATCAATTTGCTTGAAAGCTTAAATTCATCATGCAGAAATATTTTATTTTGTGTCCCCATGGCTAGTTTTTGTATTGTTGGTCTACTTGTACATTTCCTTTTATTTTTTCCTCTCTGACTGCCTAGGTTATGGAGTTAGAAAATCCTAATTATTTCAATTTTATTTGCTATATGAAAGATCAAAACATAACATTTACATAAGAAGGGGTAGGCATACTCTTAGATTTAGAATGCTGAATTTACGTAACTATCAGCAGACTGGATATAAAAAGAAATCACTCTTTTTAAATCACTCCCCTTTTAGAAAGAAAGCCAAGAAAGGCAAGAGACCTACAGGTTAGAGATGCCAAGGGGAATCATAGGGAAGGAACTCACAGTAGAAAGGGTGCTGAATCTATTGCACGTTTGAAATTCAAAAGCACAATGGAAACAGAAATGGAATTAGAAAGTATGCTGACAATATTAAGAGGTATTGAGTTACAGTAAATGAGTCAACAGCATTGTATTCAAAACTGTGAATTTTTATGCTTTATTTATTCATATTGATTTCACTGGTGCTACAAACTGCTCAGCACTGTTGAGGTCTCAGATGGAATCTGTTTTCCATTTGGGCTAAATGATAAAAACACAGAGAAGTTGGAGGAAGTTCAGAAGAGAATGACAACTACTTGCCCACATTTTTTAAGCATTAGAGAAGGAGTGAAGAAACGTCAGTTCATATAGAAGACTGCTCATGGAGAGAAAAGGAGACAAGATAAGGCTTTCATTCTACAAATAGGAGCAATTATTTCCCACAGTTATCTAAGGTTGGTGGAAAAACATTTCTAACTGCTAAGCATACAAAAATCAGAAAAAGTTACCTCAGGGCATCATGATCTATCATTGACTAAAAGTTAAATCAAAAACCAGGCTGCACAGATTCCATGGATGATCTAGGCAAGCTGATCCTCTATCAGAGCTGAGGGCTGAACTGGCTGAATTTCTAGGACATTTTCTGGTTGCAGTTCCATTTACATAATTTCCTCAGTGGCTCTAGGAGCTTCTGAGGTTATTTGATGTGCTTCTGAGCTTATTTGATGTGGGCAATCATAGCAGTGTATTATTGCTATCCTAAACATTTCATCTTCTTCATTCTTTTTTCAAAGAGGAACAAACCAACCCTGTATTTTTCATACTAATAATTACATGGTTATCTATAAAAACTAAGTTTATTTAACACTAGTCTGGGTGACATATATGAAAGTTATACGATGGGAAGCTTATTGCCTACCTTGGGTCTCCATGAGTTATATTTTGTTGGAGCAGTCTGTCACAGGTATATATGTATAAAAGTATTTTACTGTTTAGATGCTACAAATGAGCATATTTTGCACTTTCAGTTTCCTAGAACTTTGATATATATTGAAATTCAATTAAAATCACCAAGTGAAAGATGTGAATTTTAAGACAGTTTATCCTGAATCCTCTATAAACAACTAATTGCAAATTTGCTGCTAATGTATTAATTTATACAGGTTCATTCTGGTGTCTCACACTATGTTGAATAGGATTTGTAGAGCTATAGAGGTACAGCATGTGCAACATCTGTCCTTTAGGAATATGGAGCTGAACACCACACAGTGTCCAGGAGGGGACAGGCTGAGGTCAAGACATATCCAGTTCATAACTTCTGTCATGCAATTAGTGTGAGGAAACGAAAAACAGTGTAGTGTTATGTAAGAAAACACTTTTTCTCCCCTACTCCCCCTTCAGTGATAAATAAATAATAATTAATATATTTATTGTACTGAACAGGTTTTCTATGATACTGTACAGATTTTGATGGAGACAATACATAGGAAGTAAAGGAAAAATGCTGCTGAATACAGACAATTTCAGAAGATACTAGAAGGCTCAGCAGTGAGCTATGAGGATGCTGGTAAGACTTTCAGTAGTCACTACAACACAGAAGCAAACAAGGTTCAAGACTTCCAAAGTATGGTAGTTTTGTGTCTCAGTTTGCCCCTCCAGAAAAATAAACCATCAGAGCATGTAACAGGATTCATAGACAAACCTTTTAGTTAGCTCATTCCACTGCAGAGCTAGTTAGTAACTAGCCCTTTTCTCTCTCCCCAAGTAACCCTTGATCATTGATGTATCATCTATCTGAACTTGAAACCTGAGTGAACTTGTGCTGCTCTTGCTCACTGCTGACCGTGATCCACTCACTTTTTTCATGTTCCTAACTTACTTCCCTTTATAAAGTTAAAAAATAAATAGCTTTCTTTTAAACTAAACACTTAGAATTCAAGTCACAAATTATAGAAATATCAGCAAAAAGGGTGGAGAAAGCGTAAGAGAGCAGAGGGAAAAAAAGGCACTCTTTCAGTCATCTGAATAACTGAAACAGCCTTGGAAAGAAAAGCAAGGTGAAGTGCATACTTTTCTCTTAGATTCCTTTGCTGTCTCCTGATTCTGGACAGCAGCACTGCCTTGCAGTCCAACCACGCTTTCCCACTTCTAGTTTCTTCTGTAGTTTGCCCTCAAATACCTCCTATCCCGCTAATACTTCTTATATGGACAGATTCTCCTCAGTAAATTCCATAATGCAAATGAATCAGTAGCATTGAATTCTCTTAGTTGTTAAAACTCTTTTGTGTTCAGAAGTCTACAAATATCCATTAATAAAAAAAAATTAAAATAAAAAAATAGGGCAACCTGAAGCTCAGACTTATCCTCCCAAAACACACAGGCTAAGGTACTTAGCAGGTTGCAAGGAAAAATTCTGAAATGAAAAATAAGCTTTGATTACTTTACCACTAAAGTTAATTGCATTATGAAATATACATTTTGCATTATGTAAAGCATACTAAAGTCCACTGTCTTCAGCACATTAATTTAAAAACAAATCAGTCAATTTATTCAGATTTGCATGTTTTAGTGAGGTTTGCTTTGTGGTGTTTAGTTTTTTTGTTTTGTTTTGTTCGTTTGTTTTTATTGTTGTTTTTTTGTTTGGTTTATTTGTTTGTTTTTTATGGGACTGCAACTAGAGTATACATTGAAGGATTTTATCCAGTCTTAATCGTGGAATCATTATTCACAAATCTGTACTTTGTAACCAAATGACACACCAGCCAAACAGACTGAATTCAGCCATTTTCAGTCTTAAGGAATGATGAACATTAATCAGCTTGATTATCTGATGATAAGGAAGAGTTAAACTTAATTTCTGAGAAATCCATAATCTCATTTTAACTGTGAATGAAATTACGAAACTCTGCCAAGCAATTAGTTAAACAGAGTAAGTGATCAATCCATTATTTCCTTAACGTCACAAAATCACACTTGTTTTATATACCAATGCAAAAAGTTGTCGAGAAACTTAGAATTTTACAAATGGAGTTATGTTGATAATTCCTGTCAACATATTCTCACCTTAAAAGCATATATACCAGGGCAGCAATGAAAGTGAAACTGAGCACAACCGCTACCAGTACCTGGTCACTTATTCCTTCTATAACAGAATCATTATCTAGCTTCAAACTCTGAACTTCTGCTTGGTGACTGGCCATCTCAGCTCTAAAATGTAAAAAGAAATATATACATATATATATATAAATATTCATTTGCACACATACTTTTTAAACATAGTTACAAATAGTAAGTATACATACTGATCCATGTACACAATAAAATCCTGAAGCAACATATTAGTCATGGCTAGGGGAAAAATTGGTAAAAGAAGAAGGAAGAGATGCATTTTTACCCAACACTGAGCTTGCTGCAAAGAATTGTGAAACATTTGTCTTGGACAGCAGCGAACAAGTTTTAAATGACTATGTTGTTTAAAAAAAACCCCAATCTTTAGATCACATCAGTCAGATACTTTACCTGAGAATCATTGCTTCTAGGCCAAGACAATGTAATTTTTAGAAAATTTTCACCACTAATGTGAAGAAAGAAACGTGGCAATTTGGGGTTTAGCTGTTTTTAGAGTGTTAAATGCCCATTTGGATACACAGGAGCTACCCAATGCACTTCATGTTTTAAGTGTCTTTTCTATGCAATATCCTCCAGCTGGAAATATGAGAAAAACTTAGTAGAAAAAGAGTATTATCAGGCTTCCCTAATTAGACTTATTTGTTTTATATTCATTTGATATACACAACAATCAGATTGACTTGCCAATCCTAATATTTACTGCCCTACAGCATTAACCTACAACTAGAAACAAGTGAAATACAAGTTTCCAACAAACTGCTAAATCACTCCTATTGCAATCAGGAAGTGAAATGAATTAAGCTGTGACTTACGAAACCAGGAGAGTGAAGCTAGCTCTAGCAGATGACCAAAAGTGTCACACTGAAGCTGTGTCCATATACAGTTAAAGTATTTTGCATATACAGCTGTCAAAATCTCAACATCAGTTTATGAGGTTGGGTAAAACTGGTATAATTTTGTTTACTTCCTAGTCCAGTGTGTGTGCTTTAAGCTTGCAAGCATTCACTAGTGTTTCTCTTTTACTTCACAGCTCATGAGTCATTTTTTAATTTGAACCTTGCTGTCTAGCAAACATCACCGCACGCTGCCTGGCCCTGAATTAATTGCAAAACTGAAATTGATTACAAGTCACCAGGATTTTAGTGGATAACTGTAATCACTGTCCTGGAAGGATTTCAACATGTCAGTCTACTTCTAAAACAAAAGTGTCATCTTTTCAATGAGATAGTTACTCTCACCCTCCAGATCTTTTCTTGTATGAGTTATGGAGCTTTTTCCAAGCTCCCTTACATCTGTAGGAGCCACCATCTGTAGTAGCAGTGTAAGAGATATTCTAAAATAGTATTGTACTGTAAAAAAGAGTAAGTGGTATAATTAAGCACAATAATAGCAGAGAATGAATAGCAGGTTCCTTTATTTATTGTTGTAATTTTGGACTTACACTGTGAAAACCAAAATAAAATAGTGAAGCATATATGAAGTGAAAAAATAAACTAAGTTATCCTAAGTGTCTCAATCTGAACTGAGACTATTATTTCTGTAACAGTAGTAATAATTTTTGCTAATTACAGCTTTTCACAAGCAACAAGAGTCTAACTACTGAAGTGTCAATTAATATTTGGAAAGAGTAACTTTTGCCAAAGGTGGAACACCTGTGACTCACCAAGAGCTATGTTTAAAGCAGGTCAGTATTGACACAGGTTTCATATATGTTAATGACTAAAAGACCAGATCTATGTATGTGGAAAGGTATTACACAAGAACAAGAGCCTACGCAAGGAGTTACAGCATTTCTCTGTATAGTTAGTTACACAATTATATTGC
>WTSP01015862.1:0-15727 GCA_025331215.1 Actenoides lindsayi | reverse complement strand
GCAAAAAAAAAAAAAAAAAAACAAACCCAAACCGGAGAAACCTAGCAAACAATACTGGAGTTACAATGTCTTTTATTCTTGGAAACTCATATAGACCACATTGAAACGTAAGGGCATGAGGATATACACTAGTGTGGATGTATAATTTCTTAGTCTTTCAGATTTGGAAAGTATTATGAAGAATTTCAATGTTCAACATACAGTACAGCAAGAGCAATACCCCATGCCATGATTCATAAAGAAATGAAAAACAATCCAGTGTTTGCCATGATATATTAAACACTTGTTGCCAGCTATGCAAAGTCAGAATATCCCCATAGTTTTCTGAAGGATTTGAACATTTCCAAGTCTATCAGGAAAGTATTATATGCTAATATACTCTCAAAACCATAGATATTTGAGGACCCATTAACAAAGGAATATACAAATCCAGTGAAAAACAAATAACAGGCTCCCTTCATGTCTGAGAAGAAAACAATGAGATAATACAAATGCAATACTGCTGTGAGATACAAATTAGTAACCAAGAGCAACATTTTATTGACTTTGAAAGCAGGGTACAATTTGCTCAAGATCTGAAAGATACATTGGATAACAATGTGTCCTTTTACAGAATGAACTGGATGAAAGCAACCAGATTGTTTATTTATTGGTTTGTTTTACTTAATTTTTGTTTTAACTGTTTCATCTTGATGCAGTACCCTCAACCACCCTTAGTGCTCACAAAAAATTATAAAAATGAGACTGGTGGTGAGCCAGGGTGCAAATGAGAACCGGTAAGACATTTTGTCTGTTGTTGTTAGCAGAAGCATTACCCCCCTCCTTGGAAATGGTGTTTAATTTTTAGAGATTGTGTTTTCTAGGATAAACGAATACCTCTCCAACTAGTAAAATATTATGAGTAACATTTTTTAAGATAAAAAGGCTTTCACTCCTCAAAATGTTCTTCCATTGTGAAAGGAACAACAACAACAACAAAAGAGTTCCATTTGTATCAGCAGGTTTCTATGAAGATTGACCTGGTTTAGATAACAGAAAATAACTTGTAAGAACTTAAGCATACTAAAATGGAGCATGTTTATTCTGTAAGTGACCCCTTGCATGCATATGAGCTTATGTTCAAATATCTAAGGCATAAATTTAGCGTTTTTCTCTCATTTAAGAGAAAAATAGACATAAATTCCCAAAGTAAAGCCGAATTCTTAATTGTGGGGCAATAATTGGGACCTCTCTCATTAGAAGTTATTCAGTTACTTCCTCCTTCAGGGTAGCAGCAAGGTCATGCCTACAGTCTGTGGCTGAGAATGGGACTTTGACAATGGATTTGACCCAGCAAATTGGACTCTACAATTTTCACTCTTCTTCTAGAAGAGCCGAAAGGTACACCTAGACTGCATTCAGAAAGTGTTAGATAGACAAACAGTAAATGTATAAACAGCATTGAAGACTCTAGCATGAGTTTACTAGCCTAAATCTTAAAACAGCTAAATCCTGAGCTGATACATTTTATCCAGGTAATTCAGAGTACTGAAGTTGGACTTTGAAATAGTGGTGCAGACATATGTAACTCTATAAAATAGAAATAAAAATCAGGACAAGACCACCCAATGGGCACATTTATCAATGCAATTAAAAAAAAATTTTTTAAAAAATCAAATATAGGAACATACAAATTGACAAGACACATTCTGTGAGAAGTTTGTTAAAACTGACTTGGGACTATCTTAGTAGGATAATATATAACCCTGTTAATAGCCCATTAATACATAATTATTATAATGTTATTATAAGTTAGCAACTTTGATGTCACAAATCAGCTCAGCTGGTACAGCAAAACTATGGCCAAACTCAGCTGCATCATACATATTTGGTTATTTCTTCACCATAAATGAAATATACTTTCAGAACTATGCTGACTACATTTATGTGCCTGCATGTTTTTTTGCAAAAGAGAAAGGAAAAATCCTAAAGAGTCTTCCCAAAACATGGGAGAGGGCAATTTCAGTAGGCAAATAATTATTTTTTATAATATAGCTTAAGAACTGACCAACCGAGGCACCTGCCTGGTAAAGCAGGTCTCTGCAAGGTCTGAGGTCAGCAGTCTCTGACGCTCATTTTTTCCTAAGGAAAAAAAAAAAGAAAAAAAAAAAAAGAAAAAAAGAAAAAGGAGGGGGGGGAAGAAAAAAAAAGATATTCTATTTTTGCTGGTGGAATCATGCTTTGCAAATGAAAAATACTAGAGATGCAAACTCCAGATGCAATTCAGTCAGAGGAAATAATCCCAAAGTAATAGACCATTCTACTGGGAAAACAAAGTCTCCAGTCATTTCTCTCACCAGCCTGGAACTATGCTGATGGCTTGAAGCAAAAAGACAAATTCCATGGCTTGTGTAGCATTACTATTTGGAATATCTGTCTTCGTGATGCATGACCTGTGTAAAACAATCCCCAGCAAAGTCTTCCACTGCTTTATAAGGCTGAAACATACTGGAAGGTATTCTAAACCAACTAGAGGGTGGAACTGAATTCATATGCAGACAGGAACATGAGAAAGAGCCCACCAATGCCTTCAGTTTGGGTATCTGACTTTTCTGATTAGAGAGTAAGAGAAAGGAAAAAATAATTATAATGTTAACTGAAATATGGTAATACTTCAGCTAAGAATGAAAAGGCTTAAAATCTCTTCTAGGAAAAGTGCCCAAGAATTCTTTATTAGAGAAAGCAATGCTTCCATACATAACCTCACATCTAAAATAGACAGCAAAAGAAAAATCATTACTGTATTTGTTTGGATTAACAAAACACAAAACATCAGGACAACAGGCAAATGAGAGTGGGAAATAAAGGAAGACATTGAAACACACCCATGAAAGCACTGTTTGTCGAAAGTACCGAGCATGTAGCTGAAGCAAATTAAAAATGGGAATGGCAAGTTATAGTTCACATCTTACATATCTTTTTAAGACTTCTATACTCATTCCAGAATGCAAAAGCTACCTTTAAATTAAGAGATTGAATTCCTACCTTAGACATGAGAACAGCAGGTTATACAATGAGATCAGTGAGAAGGTGCTTTACTGGGGAAACCTGAAAAATTTCATAGCTTTTACAATACACTTGAATTCAAAACAGGTTGACATAAAGGAATGCTCTGTTTTTGTCCACACTACTAACTTATTTAATGGAAAAACTGTGAGAAAATGAAACAAAGTGACAGTTACTAAATCTGCAACCCTTTCTCTCTTGCTTGTTTATCCAACCCTCAGCTGTTACTAGTGCACTGAGCTTGCTACTCCATGTTGCTGCACACCAGGCCAGTTGCTAACTGTACAGCTTATCATTACACCCAACACTGTCATTGCAAACTTCAGATGGGCCAAAATTCAACTAACTGCTGAGGAGGAGATTCTCGAACTCTTCAGGCAATCCCTCTGCAGCAGGATGGAGAGCTGCTCTGGCTGGGGCAGTAAGGATGCAGACCCACTCTGGCCATGAAACACACTCCTTGCCTTGGAGACTAAAAATCAGTTTAATTATCTGCAGCTATTGCTAAGTAAGTAACTTTTACTTCATTTCAATTAATTGTTTACTACAGCAGTTTTGTTGAGAGGAAATTAATGTCATTTTCTGCTCAAAAAGAGAGGAAAAACTTGTAGGGGCTGCTCCTTCCAGAAGCCAAGCCGTGTTACTTACTAGCAAGAGAACGTCTGTGGGTGCAGCGTCCTCACAAGCCCCCGGTCCCACAGCCAGGGTCAGCCGGGGCTCGCGGTGCTGCTGCAGGTCCCTGCCGGAGACCTTCCCAAGCAGCCCCTACCCACCACCGGCCTGCCTGGCGACGGCCGAGGGCACGCACAGCCGGGGGAAAGGGACAAATCCCGTGGAGGGCTGCGGCCCGCCCGGCATGACCGAGGGGCCCAGCAGCGTATAAGGGCCCCCACGGCCTACAGCCGACCGGACCGAACCGGATCGGACTGCGCCTTACCGAAGCGCAGCGCCGGGCCCCGCTCTCTGCTACCTCCGGTAGCAGGGTTGAGCACTGCCAGACCGGACCGGGGCGGGGCGGGGCAGGCCGGACCGGAAGAGACGCGAGCGACGCAGCGGACGCCCAGAGGGCTGCCCAAGAGCGAGAGGCAGCAGCAGCAGCTCCACCTCCTCCTGGCGCCCTCCCGCCGGTACTCCCGGTGCGGGGGAGGGGCGCTCTCGCCCCGCCCCGCCCCTCAGCGCCGCGAGGAGGGGCGCGGTCCCGCGCGGCCGTACCTCAGTGCCAGGCTCGCGCGACCTTCGCCGCCGACCGCAGCCCCGCCCCCCGCCAGTGTCGCGGCGCCTCCGCTCTCTGGCGGCGGCCTCAAGGCGCAGGCGCGCGCGGGCGGTGCCTGTCAGGTTGCTCTGACGCGTCGACGCCCGGCTCGGAACGGGGCGGGAGGGGGCGCCGGCGGTACTGACCCGGCCGCGGCCCTCAGCTCCTTCGACCGCGCCCCGCCATGTTCAACGTGGAAAGCCTAGAGCGGGCCGAGCTCGGGGAGAGCCTCCTCACCTGGGTGAGTGTCGCCGTCGACGGGCACCCGCCCGGAGCTGGGCCGCCTGGTAGGGATACGGCTCCGTATGTCCCTGCCGCGGCCCTGCTCCGGCGGAAGAGGAGGGGGCCTTGCCCCGCCTCCCAGGCCCCTGCCCGGCCGCCCTCTGGCGCTCGGGCCGGCCACAGGCCGGCCAGGGTCGGCAGAGCCCTGGCGGACCCTGCCCCACCTCATGTAGCCGTGGCGAGGCAGGCAGTCTGGGCGCTTCCCGGGGGGGGGGACGTCTCTCCGCTGCCTTAGCTCTGCTCCCGCGCCGGGAGAACAAAGGAACCGGCACCCCTCGGGGCCGCCGCTTCACTGCGGGGGTGCCGGGGCCTGCACCGGCGCGGCGTGAGAGAGCGCGCCCCAGTGCGCCCCTCGTCCCTCCCCTTGCGCCCGAGCTGTGGTCGTTGCCGCGCGCCCCGCCTGGCGCGGCTCCGGTGTGTCAGTGCCGCGGTTTGTTGGCCCACATGCTGCCGTCGGCAGGCTTTCCGAGCGGAAACTTTCTTTTTCTCTGAATTTGAAGTAGTGCTTGAGCCAGAGAGGCAAAATTCTCCCGAGAAGTCGAATACAGTATCAACATAAGAATTACGTTTTCTGTTTTCGTTTGGAGACTGACCCATAAGCATCTTCAGGTTGTTCACAGAGCAGCCAAAATGTAGTGGATGTTGAGGCTGGGTTTGTAGCTACTCTGTAATTTGAGCAGTGACTGTAACATAGCCATGAAATGTATTTCTGTAGTAGCTGATTTATTGTTTAGCTGTTTGGAACCACTGGACTTGTTTAGGGGGCTGGGTTTGCTGATTATTATCCTTTTCCTTCTTTTCTTCCTCCATAAGCAAAATTGCCAAGGAAATACCCACTACATGAAAGTCGAGTACAACTGGTTGTTGAAGAGAAACAGATTTTTTCTGTTAGACATTTAGTACATACAAGGCCAGAACTGGCTAAAGCTGTGATGGTGGTAAGTTACCACGGAATAGCAGGTTAGCTTTTTCTGTGAAAGTCCGAAGGGGATGAGCGAGGGAAATTCTGTAACTGTTAGAGGTGGACAGGTGATCTGGAAAGTACAGAAGGTGGAATTTTTGGGGAAGAGTGTACCCCAGTGCTTCATAAGTAACCCAGTTTCTCTTTCTGGCACATTCCTGCCAGTCTTTGTATCTTTGTGGAGTTTGGCCACTTGTCCCGCTTTGGGCTTCCTGTGCTTTTTTTTCAGGTGTGGGGAATGAAGGTCGTTTTACCAATAGAATTCATGAGGAAGTCAATGTGTGTGAATCCTGGCAAAGAAAGGCTGAATGAGAGGCTCAGTGCTAGGAGAAGGAGGAAGGTTGACTGGGGATGGTGGAGGAAGATCTGTTGCAATATGCTCCTGGTTCCCATGTAGTTTTGTTTTAGCTAGTTTTGGTATGATCCTCTTGTGCTCTCTGGCAGTAAAGCAGTTGTGCTAATGGGAGAAGCATACACTTGAAAGCTTATCTAGCCAGGGGTCACAGTTCCAATGCATAACTAACTACACAAATTTTCAAGTAACGAACTTGCTTTTGCATATGAGACTGCTGTACTTGAAACATGTAAGCTGCTGCAGATTGAAAGAAGCTGAATATTTTCTGTTACAGCATGGGCCTGTTAAGAGTGATTTGAACTATTAATCCTACTCATTATCCAATCTCAGGTTGGACAAAATTGTTAATGACTTGAGAATATTTTGAAGTATAGTGTCTGTGTTAAGTCTGAAAAGATTTCAAAACTGAAGTATGCTGTTGAAATTTGATTGAGGTGTTAATATGTCAATAAAGTTTTTAGAACTGCGTAAGGTTAAGGTGTTTGCTAGCTAGTGAGGGAATTTACAAAATACAGAGTTGGATTGCAGTGGCTACTTCCCTGTTACCCAAAAGAATTCTTTGTACAGCCAAATATGTTATAAAATTGTATGTCGTTTATGTGTGTTTGAAAGGATTGTTTTATCAACTTCTGCCCATGTTCAAATGTGGCAGGAGTTGGGTTGTTATTAATAGAAAATAAGAGTCATCAGTTCTTGTTTGTGGAGATGAAGAGGACAAGTGTACCTATATAAAGTCTGTTCAGTGTTAGTGAAAATCTCCACTGATCTTCTTGCATTTAACAAAATTTGAGGTTGGTAGTTGAGACAATTGATTTGTTGAGCAGAAACTTACTGTTACCCTTGAACATAAATGGTACTTTCTTAGAAAAGCTAAACCATTGAAAAAAATTACCTTGGCACAAAAAGCTGCCCTGGAAAAGTAGACATAAGAATGGAAAGCTTAGAAAAATTGCAGCGACAGAAAAAGTCTTATGACATTGGCTATCTGTAGGAATTATTACTCAGTCATATGGCCATGTTTAAGCAGTCAGTATTTATAAACTTTGTTCCTGGAACTGTACCTGTTCACTGGAGTCTTGTCCTGCCATTAGTAATGGTCAGTGCAGATCCCTTTATGTTTCTAACCTTGGCACCCCCTCAGATATTGAGCTAATCAAGAAACTATCTGCGTCTTTTTTTGGTTAGCAGAAATATTAGTAAGTCCTTCTTAAACAGCATTAGAATTAGTCAACATATTTCTTGGATGAATGTGTGGAGTTACGGGCTATTTTTAAAATTTCAGCATTTTTGTGTGAATGTGGCTTTGGAACAAAGCTAGAACCAAAAAAACCCAACCCAACCAAAAAAACCCCAAAAAAGTGTTTCCGTTTATTCCAGGATTCATGACACTTGCAAAAAGAAGTAATGAAATTTTTTATACTTTAGTGAAACTGGCTGTATAAATAAGGTGCTTTTTTTTCCCCTGGCATTCTCTCAAGTCCCATAATAATTCCTGAGAAACCGTTCATGTAGATGGGAGAATAGAGCTGTTTTGATTGCATTTTATGCATATCTAGGAAGGCCAGTCTTTTCTACTACGCCAGAGAAGCTGGCTGTTCTTAAGAACTAGTTTAACCTCCCAGATTGCTTGCTTCTCATTCATATAGAAGTACTTAAACCGGTTTGTCTGTGTTTTAAGTATAGTAGATAAAGCTTTCCACAAGTCTGAGAACCTGTTCAGCCTAAACTGAATGTTTGCTTGGGTGGATGTAGTATGAGATGAAACTACTCCTCCCTCTGCCAACTCATGATCTTAATGAATGAGAGTATCCCTCAAGGTTTTTACTTTGCATGCCTGTGATTTATGTTCTGGTATCTTTAAGCTGGAGCAAACTGCCTACCTGTGAATATGTTTTTGTTTCTTCTTTAATATTTCACCAACACCCCCATTTTTCACGTTATGCTCTAGCTTGGGGTATAATTCTTATTTTTTTAACCTATTTGACAGCATTGTCAAATGGTTCCTGATTCATTTTTGTTCAGGATTTTAAACTTCTAGGAGAGCTTTTGCTTCCTACCACTTTAGAAGTTGACTATGGTGTTATTTTGAGGTGGCCAGCGTAGTGTCAACTCAGGAGAAACTGAGATGACCGAAGCACAACTACTAACATCTCAAAGTTGATATTTATACTTTAGCAGTGTTTGCAGCCTACTGTAATTGCAGAACTATTACTCTACCAAAAATCTCCCAGAAGCCTCTTCTGAGACTATTATAGGCTGTGTGGTGTAGTTATCCAAGCTGCACTGCAGCCAAAGCAGTTTAGAAAAATAAGTCTGTAAGGTAAACATGCAATGATACTAAAATTGTTTCAGCATAACTAATGCAGATTCACAACATCTTTTCTGTTTAAAACTTGCAACTAGTCCACATACGAACACAGAAATTTTTTTGTGTGTCGTGTTTGGAGTGCTTTTAACTGAGTCATTTCTTAAAATACAGAGCACTATTGAACATGCACGTGGCAGTTACACTCTATTATGTCTATATTTGAAATCCGTGTGATGGCTACAGGCTTTTATTACGTAATCTGAGAATTTTTCTTCTTTAATGTAGAACTAAGATGTGATACTGAGAATACTGTTTAGCATTGTTACGTAAACAACAGGAATCCTCAAAGACGTTGTTGCTGTCTGGTTATAAGTAGCAGATTGCTATGGAGATGTCATGAACTTTCTTGCCTTCATTATGATAAATCTCTTATTTTGCCTTGTGCTGCCTCCAAGCTGCATCTTGCCTGTTTTTTTCTCTTCCAACCCTCAAGGACAAATATAGTTTCTGTGGTAGATATATTGAAACTTTTATGAGAAGTGAGAATTTTGTAAACACTGTACAAAGCCCCTTTTTCAGCACCCTCCATTTTAAAAGCACCCTGACCATTTATGTAGTATCAGTCCTTTGACCTTTCTCCTTTTTGGCTGAAAAATGTCAATACAGCGTATCTCTGTCTTCTGTGTGGTGGCTCCTCTCCAGCTGGAAGGATTTGCCTGTTAGTTTGTGTTAGAAATATACAGACCACATGAGTAAGTGCTGAAACAGATTTTGGTTCCTCAAGAAAGCCACTTGTAAATGCTTTGTAGATATCCTTTTCAGAAAGGATCAAATTTGCTGGAATTTACTAGGAAAGCTGTGCTTTCTCCTAATCTCCAGGTACCTCCTTATGCTTTTCTTGATCCTTGTCCATCCATGGTTTTAAGTACTCTTCTGGTTTATTGCAGATGATGATTTTGTAGGAGACTTGCTAAGCCTGTTTAAACTATTTCTTCTTTCAATCCTTGATCATTGACCATGAAGCTGTAGGGTTTCATTTTCTTCTGGTGATATCCTTGCCTCAGCATCTCTTACCTCTTGAAGAAAATGACATTTCAGAAGTGTTTGATTATGCTGGTGATGAAGATAGTTCTGTTTTAGTATGTTGCTGTTCAGACAGAAGGGAAAAAAACAGCTTGCTTGCAGTAATGGAGCATGGGATGAAGTGTCTGGCAGATCCCAGCCCCTGTATTTGCTGTGACAGACCAGTAGATTGAGCAGCCTTATTTTTGATGACCATTATTTCTCCATGTTTCCAGATCAAATAAAGAAAAGGGAATTTTTATCAGAACAGCCTCTCCTTGAGGTCCTACTGCCTCTCTCAAGGGTGCTTGCAAAACCTCTTGTTCTTGTTTCTTTTGGGTGCAGGACAATACAGGACTGTCAGAGGGTTCCCTGTATCACACTCACTACAGATGGTAAAGAATTTTTTGCTCCACCCTTTTGGGGATAGCTGTCAGAGTGATACTATGAGCATATCATTCACTATGTTTGAAGGAGCTGGGTTGTCTAGCACCATTATTAGGTTACAGGGATTTTTTTTTAGCCTGTTGCTGAAAGATCAAGCAGAGGCAGAAGAATTTGTATTGTAGAGCAAGTGATATAGGGTTGGTAATATATTGAATATAATAATTAAAGGTAATAAGGTACAATTTGCATGTTTTCCTTCCGCAACAGGAAGGAAGGGTGAACACAGAATTCAGAGGTGCAGACATTAAATTTCATGTGTGTGTAGAGCAGGTCACACAGGAACGCGTCCAGGTGGGTTTTAAATGTCTCCATAGAAGGAAACTCCACAATCCCTCTGGGCAGCCCATTCCAGTGTTCTGCTGCCCTCACCGTGAAGAAGTTTTTTCTCATGTTTATGTGGAACCTCCTATGTTCCAGCTTGCGCCCACTGCCCCTTGTCCTATCATTGGACATCACTGAGAAGAGCTTGGCTCCATCCTCCGGACACTCATTCTTTAGACATTAATAGACATTACTGAGGTCACCCCTCAGTCCTGCAAACTAAAGAGACTCAGCCCCCCCAGCCTCTCCTCGTAAGGGAGATGCTCCACTCCATCATCTCTGTGGCTCTGCGCTGGACTCTCTCCAGCAGTTCCCTGTCCTTCTTGAACCGAGGGGCCCAGAACCAAACACAATATTCCAGATGTGGCCTCACCAGGGCAGAGTAGAGGGGGAGGAGAACCTCTCTTGACCTAGTAACCACACTCCTTCTAATCCACCCCAGGATGCCATTGGCCTTCTTGGCCACAAGGGCCCATTGCTGGCTCATGGTCATCCAACTGCCCACCAGGACCCCCAGGTCCCTTTCCCCTACTCTGCTCTCCACCAGGTCAGTCCCCAACCTATACTGGTACCTGGGGCTGTTCTTTCCCAGCTGCCAGACTCTACACTTGCCCTTGTTGGATTGCATTGGATTTCTCCCTGCCCAGCTCTCCAGCCTGCCCAGGTCTCTCTGGATGGCAGCACAGCTCTGCTGTGTCAGCCACTCCTCCCAGTTGGTGTTGTCAGCAAACTTGCTGGCAGTGACTCTGTTCCCTCATCCAGGTCGTTGATGAATAGCTTGAACAGTACTGGTCCCAGTACCGACCCCTGAGGGACTCCATTAGACACAAGCCTCCAATTGGACTCTGCCCCCTTGACTACAGCTGTGTGTCTTCTTTCCTTCAGCCAGCTCACACTCCTCCTCACCACCTGATCATCCAGAGCGCACTGCCTCGGTTTAGCTGCGAGGATGCTGTGGGTGACAGTGTCAAATGCTTTGCTGAAATCAATGTAGACCACATCCACTGCCCTACCATCATCTATCCACCTGGTTACAGCCTCATAAAAGGCTATCAGGGTTGGTCAAGCATGGCTTCCCTTGGTGAAGCCATGTTGACTACCCCCAGTGACCCTCTTCTCCTTGATATGCTTAGAGACGGCATCGATGATAAGTTGTTCCATCACCTTTCCAGGGATGGAGGCGAGTCTGACCAGTCTGGAGTTACCCGAGTCCTCCTCCTTACCCTTTTTTTGATGACTGGAGTGACATTTGCTTTCTTCCAGTCCTCAGGCACCTTTCCTGTTCCCCACTTTGTAGAACTAAAATGTCCTTCTGGTCAATCTGTCCATTCCACTAGCTTTCTTGGAAGTATGTTTAGGGACTTTTGCAGTACTGCATAACCCTAAAGACATTTACACCACATGAAAAAGGACTCTAAAGAACAACTCTAAAATAACTCCATAATTCAAAGTAAAAAAAGTTAAAATGAATTTTCCTGCGACTTAAAAGGTTTCCTCTAAGAACTTTTATGTGTACTAAAGCACACTGTGAAACTTCTGTCACTGTAGCACTGTACTTGACTTGGCAAAGCATTAAATGGAACCGCAATGTAGGAGTTGCATTTGCTAAGCTGGCAGACATCAGTTGTGCTGATGTGACCTTTGTATGCTAACGCAGTCAAAAGCCTCTTCCCACTTCAATGCCTTTCTCCGCGAGGTAGCTTTGACTCTCAACAATAAGAACAAGGAAGAGAGTTTGTTGGCGGGGGGTGGGGGGGGAAGTTTTCACAGGATCTTGCTGAATTCAGCGTGCGTGGTGTAGTGGGTTGACCCAGCTGCTCACTCACCCACCCCACAGCGTGATGGGGGAGAGGATTGGAACAGCAAAGGTGAGAAAACTCATGGGTTGAGATCAAGACAGTTTAATAAGAAAAGCACAGGAAAATAAGGAATTCATTTGGTGCATCCCATCAGCAGGGCACCTATGCAGCTGGTTCCTGGAAGGCAGGGCTCCAGCACATGTACCAGTGACTTAAGAAGGCAGCTGCCCTAACCCCCAATGTCCCCCACTTCCTCCTCCTTTCTCCAGCTGTAATTGGTAAGCACAAAACTTCCGTGGCATGGAATAGCCCTTGGCTCATTTTGGGTCAGCTGTGTTCCCTTCCACCTTTCTGCACACTCCCAGTCCACTTGCTGGGGAAGAGTGGGGAACAAGAAGAGCCTTGGTGCTGTCATACATGGTAACAATTCCTCTGTTTAATGGAAACGCTTGGTGCTTCTTCCCTTTTAATATTGCATGTGTTTTCAGTGCTGTGTTTGTGTTATTTGTGTTGTTACTTTGTTTTGTGTTTAAACAGTAGCATCCTAAAATTATTTTAAGATTTTTTAGAACAGATGATACTTTCAGTAAATTAGAGCATTTTTGCTCATTTGTAGCTTTGAACCATTTATTTAAAAAAAATTACCAACAAGAAGCTCCTGGTTTGCACTACCATTGTTTTATCAAGATGTTAACCAAGCTGACAGCAGTTGGCAGCATCTGTTTTGTCTTTGCTGGTGTGCAGAGGTGCTTAGCTGAGCAAACACCATTGCATCACGCTTAATGTGCAGCTAGATATCTGACTGCAAATTATTAATGCTTGCAGTATTAACAAGCATTGTTTCAGTTTGCTGCCTCATGGTCAGCCTTCGTTCCCCACCCCTTCCCTTGGAAAGATGTCAGAGATGAAGTAGTACAAGCTGGTGATTTAGAAGCAAGAAAAAGAATGTAAATACTTGTGCTTTACGTGTCTGTATTTACCACAGATTATATGTCTATATGTCCTTGATCCTGATACTTACCTCTGTTTAAATTGTACTCTTTTTTTGTTGCATTTGCATAATTTATTTCCTACAAAGAACTATTGATGGAATTAAAGTATTCACCCAGTAATTTGCTTTGGGGTCCAATGATAAAAGAAAAAGGTATGCATACTTAAGGGAAATTTAAAAGCATTTCAGATGCTTTAAATGTCTTCTTTACTTTCTATTCCTGAATCCTCAGAAGACAGGGAGTAATGTAGCTTTTGAAATACTTAAATTTTAGTTGAAAAAAATTATTTTCATGTTGTTGACGTGTCACATCAATGTTCTCAGGTTATTTTATGGGGTTTTTTTTATTAAATCCCACAGTTACTCTACAATAAAATGTTATAATAGAGCAAAGTAAGGGGCAAACCAAATCAAGTAGTGCTTAACAGAGTAAGAGGAAGTAGGGAAGAGGAAGAGATCACTTTCCAAACAGATTTTTGCCTTGCTGGTTCTTAAAAGCCTTCTGTGATCGAGGTTACGCTGCCTCCCCAAACAATTTGTTTTATTTGTGGTTGTGTTTATTTCTTTTCTTTTGAATGACATGTGAGCCTGTTAACTGTTGGGACAGTATTTATGTAGGTTTTCAACAAAGTGCTTTGTAATCTTTTTATTGCAGATCTCATCTGTGTCACAGCCTGTGTTGCTCTTCTATAAGTCTGTCTGATTTATCGACGAAGCTCTAACTGTTTCAGTCTTTGGTGCTTTCCAGCTCCTGGGGGAATCCTATTAAATTATTTTAAACCATCATTGAACATATTTTGTTCTCAAAAGAGTACCAGACAAACCACTGGCTGTGGTGTGAGACCACAACGAAAGACAGAAAAGTTTTGTTTCCTTTAAATAATTCTATAAAATCTAAAGCTGGCAGATAAGTACGTACGTATTCCTCTGATCCAAAACTGTGCATTTTGGAGCACTCGTTCTCTTTTCCTGGATTGCAATGTGCTGTAGCAGGAGTGATTCTCTGGTGCAGCCTTAGGTAGTTGTCTTTGGGCGAATTAGTTTTGTGTGTTCCTTCTGCGGTGCACGTATTCTTCCAGCCTGCGCTTCCAAACCTGACCTGCGGATGCTGAATCTTCTGTGGTTGTGCACATGGTTAGAGGAGTAACTCTAGAATCACTGCGTAAAACACTTGTATGTGGCACTTGAGAGGTGTTGAGGAGGCAGTTTGGACTGGACTTCACAAGCTGACTCTGGAAGCAGTGCTGTGCCCAGACAATACCGGTGAAGTGCTTGCGCGGCAGAACAGCTGTGGTCCTCTTATCTCGTGGTACCTTCTGGTCAGCGTGTTGAAGTGCTCTCTGGTGCCTTGATGCCTCCTGAAGAAAATACAGTTAGGCTTTTATTCCATTGAATAGAAAAACACCTAAAATCATCAAGTCCAACTGTTAACTTACTCTACCAAGGTCCACTGCTAAACCACGTCCCTCAGCATCACATCTACACAACTTTCAAAGACGTCCCGTGATGGTGGTTCAACCACTGCCTTGGCCAACCTGGCTCAGGCCTTGACAACCCTTTGGGGAAACAAATTTTTCCTAATTGCCAGCCTAAACTTCCCCTAGGGAAACTTTATTCTACACATGACCATTTTGTGCAGGTTCAGGGGAGAAAAAGGTAAGGCTAACATGTTCTAAATTTGCAGCTGTTAGTCTCTTTGGGATTTTTGGTAGCGGAAGAAAGTTTCCCGATCCCAGAAACTGGCTGCCAAATTTTTTTCTCTGCAGGAAACTAACACCTTGCATCCATTTCCCTTTTGGCACAGACGTACATGGTTAGTCAAAAAAGGAGCTTTAATTTCATGATGAAATCTTTAGGAAAGGAGAATCCTAATAGAGCAGGGGGAATAAGATCCCTGTAATTGTCTAACTAAACAGAAGTTCAAGTACAATAAATGCAGCGCTTTAAATCTTGCAGTTAGCCAAAACCTAACTTAAAAAGAAACCACGCTTCGTACTTGTAAGCTTTGATCCCATTTTACATGTTGTTTTAGACAGGATGTTTTCAAATAACATGCATTTTGCCAATGCCAAATCTTAATCGACGTAGCATCGTCAATGACATAGGAGTTTTGTTGACCTGGCTGCAACAGTTAGCTTTTGAACAGAGGAAGAAAACCCAGTGACAAAGTGATGTGGCAACAGAGTGGACTTTTATCTAAAGAAGTTCTCTAGTGTGCTAGTACATTATCAGTGTGAATTTGTTAGACAGTGCAACACTGTAGATACTTCAGGTAGTCTTTTTTTGTTGGGTTTTATTAAGTGTGTGTTTTGCTGTGTTGTGTTTTTTTTTTTCTTCAGGCTTTCAGATGTGAAATTGCTGCTCTGCTAAATGGGATTCTTGGAACCACTATGGAATATTGGATCGTCTCAAGTTTGCTTATGGACCGAAATGTGTTTCATCAGGGAGGTGATGGTTTGGCACAGTACATTGCTATTTCATGTGACGGTGAGTGTTTGAAAGGCCTTGCGAAAGTCCTTCAATTAGATACATTAAATACCTAGCAAAAATCCTCAGTTACCTTTCGAGTGGTATTTCACCTTCTGTTGCAGCTGTGCAGTATTATGCTATGATGTGTACATATGCAGGAAAGTGATTTATTGTGTCTGTCTGTCCCAAGCAAAGACCAAACAAGACAAGCTTTCTTATTAAAGTCCCTCGGAATATAACTCATAGAATCATAGAATGGTGGGGGTTAGAAGGGACCTCTAGAAATCATGGAGTCCAACTCCCCTGCCAGAGCAGGGTCACCCAGGGCAGGCCACACAGGAACAGAGCCAGGTGGGTCTGGAAAGTCTCCAGAGAAGGAGACTCCACAACCTCTCTGGGCAGCCTGGCACAGGCTCTGTCACTCTCACAGTGAAG
>WTSP01015861.1:0-15970 GCA_025331215.1 Actenoides lindsayi | reverse complement strand
CTTTTTCACTGTGAGGGTGATGGAGCTCTGGAACAGGCTGCCCAGAGGGGTTGTGGAGTCTCCTTCTCTGGAGACATGCAAAATCCGCCTGGACGTGTTCCTATGTGACCTGCTCTAGGTGATCCTGCTCTGGCAGGAGGGTTGGACTAGATGATCTTTTGAGGTCCCTTCCAGCCCTTAACATTCTGTGATTCTGTGATGTCCCTGTTCACTGCAAAGGTGTTGAACCAGATGACCTTTAAAGGCCTTTCCAGCCCAAACTATTCAATGATTCTATGATTATACTATCATCTGCCACTTTATGTTGTCCTCTATTAAGTAGTCTTGTATGAATTTGGACTGGGATGAGGTGTTCATGAAAGTAAACAGATTTTTATGTGTTGACTTATCAAAGATTAGCTATTTCAAATCATTGCTAATTACAGCTTGTTTTGGAAGCTAATCCAGGGGTTTTTTAACATCTTCCAAATAGATATCCCAGGAATTATGTCGCCTTATGCAGTAATTGATAAAGCTGGACATCAACACTTACTTGACATTCCTGCATTTGTGCAAATGTTACACTTGGCTTTTAAACTCTGTGGTCTATTGAAAGTTAATATTGAGTGAGTTATTTTTCAACACCCGTGAGGGAATTCTGAATATGTGGAGTTGGAACCACCCGGTTACTCCTAAGACATCCATGTTATGATATCACTGAGCTATATACCCTGACTGCTTCAGTTTAATCTTTTTAAGTGTGAAGTTTGAATTGTGTGGTGTTGAAGTGTTAAAATATCCTTATTACAAATTGCTAATACACACTAACCTAAAGCTTGGGAAACACTGCTGTGATCATTTTGAACCCAAGGGTTGTGTAATTCCCAAATAAGTGTTTTACAAGTAAACTACAAAATAATATACAATTATTGCTAGACTGTTTACCAAAAAGCACAAAGCAAAAAGTCTTGGAAGACCCCTGTACAGAAATTCATGGTCAATGACACAATTCTATTCACCCAGGAACTATTAATTATTATTCTCTTAATAATGTAGTGTCTTTCTTTTGGTTTTAATGGGGGTTCAGTCATCTGACAGCACCCCAAATCTGATCTGTCAAAAGGCTGCAAGCAAGATATCATAGCTTTAGAAGTCACTAGTCAGTGGCACTGTGCTAACTAATGATGTCAGTGCTCATATATTGTCCACTTCAAAGCTGTAGTTCAAACCTATCATTTCAACTGATGAGTATTTACAGAGGAGTTAGTGATTTTTATGTTTTGTATGGAAAATAACTATGCTGTGGTAAGTTGACCACTTACAGTTGGGTTCTGGAAACAGCCTCTCAGATGAGTCAGAGCAGAAAATTATTAACAGAAAGAACTGAAGGCCTGTCTCTGTGGGTTTGTTTGTTGACTTTCATTTGAATAAATAATTCCTCAAACCCAAAATCTCGAGCTGGATACTTGTCATCTTATGGTGCTTTTTATCTGACTTTTTTAGTGGGATTGTGTATCTTTCCTCTGTGCTCTTACAGCAGCCAAAAACCCATGAAGGTATTGACTATAAAGCAAACTGAAAACCAATGGGAAAAGTATGCCCTTTTAGCAGATAGTGCCCTCACTTGAGCCAGATGTTTATCTCGCTATCACAGCTGCAGAAGTATGAAACTTAAATTTCCTTCAGCTGACCAGATAGTTTTGAAATGCCCCCAAGAGTAACTATGTAGAAGAATAAATTCAAAATACAGATCTGTGTGCTTTATTTGGAAAATGGCAAAACTCTACCCGATGTGATTGAGAACTGTCTGTAGCAATTCATGTCACTACTGTGTGACTTCAAGACAGAGCCAGAAGGATAAAGATATGTAAATCATGGCAGGGCCTCAGTGATTTCACTCCAAAAGGATGAGCTCTAAAACCACACACCCCAGCAGTCCAAATCCTCAGTGTCAACTAGGTATTTTAAAGCAACTCCAACTACAATGAGATCTACAAGTAACAATACAATTGGATTGGAATCTGTTAAGCTGATTTTATTTCAGTGGTATGATTCTGGATGAATAAAAGGATAAATGTTTTCCTAAGTCTCAGCTCCATTTTTCTTTGTGTTGATTGCAATAGGGTGAGACTGGGAATAATTTATGAGGGATACCCAGGCCACAACATGTGCTATCAAAGGTTGCATCTTGGCATTGTACAATAAAACAGTACAAATGAGAGAGAGTAAAACAGTCAAAATGCCCCCTGGTGATATGCTAAATCCAGAGACTGTTCTTCAAGTACTTTGCTGGTCTTAAAATTTGTTTTATCATTAGAAGATGCAGAAGATACAAAAGACGAGAGTACTGATTTTAAAGCAAGAAAAAGAGGGGATGACATAGAAGTTTGCAAAAAGGCTGTGTTTTTACTGTGGTTTTAGACTTTTTGCTATGTAATTTTCTGACTTAAATTGCTACTGCTGTTTTTTGAAAACATAATCACGAATGTGGAAATAAGTACACATGAGCAAAAACCACATCCAAAAGCTTCTGTATATTTTGCCAGTCTATTAAAGTGTTGTAGCAATACCTGAAGAATCCACCAAGCACTTTTCTATAAATATCTCACATTGCTATACTAATGTGTTAGACTCCTTTCATAAATATTAAACTCTGGAGGAATCAGATCTGCTGTGGGCACAATTCTGATAGTTCAGTCTTTTCATTCCACTGTCTTTTATATTGCCTCACAAAATGACATTTTAAATGTTTTGCATTTCACAGTTGCAGTTGTCTTTTATGAGTTTTATTAAAATTTGGTAAGGGTATTTACAACCAAGTTCAGGTGCCCTTGATGAAAGAGACTTTATTAAAAGCCTTGCCCCGTACCAAAAATATTCAAAGAGAAGAATGGGGTCAGATGGAAAACTGCAATTAAAAAAAAAAAGAAACAACTAAGTTTTTAAACATGTTCTTACACATATATAAAGTAAAAGTTTAGAGGGAGTTTGAATGTAGCTGTCGGCACACAAATACTCATACTTCCAAGATCCGAGCTTTACAGACATTGAAAGTAGTTCTGTCCTGTGTGGTCATTCAAAGCTCTTGCTGAAAACATTGGCCGTTTATATACACATGAGAGGATGAGCAAATATAATTGTAAAAGAGGATGGAAGATGCAGGAAATTGGCTGCCATGAGATTCGAGGCTTTGGTCAAGCAATTCAAGATGCTAAACTTTCTTCCCCACCCCCCACCCCCGCCTTGTTCACCATGTGTGTAATAGGATGGGACCTGCCAGGTGCACAAACTCCAATGTAAATAAACTTACAGGCCTCAGTGTAACTGCGTGTGAGTTTCCTCTGCTGCTGTTTCTACTTTGTCTTCTGTGTAGTTAATAATTCTTGGCATAGGCTATAGGGTTCAAGAAATCCACTTTTCCCATTTTAATTAATAATGGCCTGGTGCTAAGCCTCTCAGGATGAAGTGATGGCTGTTCAGTACCAGCCTGGTCCTTTCAGTACCTTCAGCCAATAGCACAGTGTTAAGCCTTGCACAATGATACTTGTATTAGGAAATCTTAACCAGTGCACAAGAAGCTGTTTATCTGGATGCAGGTGCTTGGTTGAGTGGCTTTGGGGGAGCAGGGCTGACCCCTAGCCATCCTTTTTGGAGGGATTGTGAGTTACTGGGTATGTTGCTTTAGGATAGTGAGTATTTGTGAAGAACCAGAGAAAAGTGTTACCAGTTTATTGCCTCTGAGATCCAGACTAGATTACAATGCAATGAGCAACCCAAAATGTACATGTGGAGATAGACAATTTCCAATCCATGCAACTCTTTTAGCTGAGGTTTGCTGGTTAACTGGTTATATTGCTAATTAAAATATACATGTATAAATTACAACTACATATTAAAGCTCAGTCCTATGTCTTTTCCTAATGACTGTCATTGCTTTTCCTTCTTTAGGTGAGCTATCATGTGGATGTATGTAGCAGCAGCTCAGTATGGATGAGCAGTGGGTGCCTCTGCTGCCTGGAAACATAAGGAGGAGGCCCACAGGTACTGTACTAATCACAGGTGTTTCACAGCCTGGGTCAGTAACAACAGTCCCCTTTTCACTCGAGCTATTTCATTTCTCTTGTTTCCGGGCATCCTGAATGAATGAATGAATACAAGTTTTCTCCCTCTGTTGTCACTTTGTTCCCTTTTTACAGGCCAAACAAGCTTCAGCTCTCAAGGATGAATTCCTTTAATGACTGGTAATTAGTCATTGGTGGGTTGTTTACAGTCCCAGTTGTGTGTACTCTGTGTGTACACATACTGTACTTATTTGCCTGTACTTTCAAAGCCCCTGTTATGCCATTTTTTAGGCTGTGTTTTTATTCTTGAGGTCATAGGTAGTTCATTCTACAAAGAACTTCTTACCACTGTTGATCACAATATATATTATATGTGTTTCATTTTATAAACAAATTGCTGCCTCCCAACTGTATTGCATCAAATGTAGGAAAATAATGACTGTATTTTTCTAAATAATATAAGCCTAGAAGTGTGCTCTTGTTCTCTTAAGTGTGTAGTTAAGCGTGTAGCCAGGATTGTGGTTTTGGTTTTTTAATTCTTTTGATTTTGAGAGGCAAAGATAACTGTATATAAAAAAAAGAATAGGCTGAAAGCTGCTAGACAAGACAACAGGTGAGAACAAACCCTTTCATATTTCCCTCCTCTCCTAAATGCTGTAACTGTAGCCACTGAGAAGGGAACTATTAACAGTATCTGTTGTCCTTATAGGTGTTACAAAACATTCCCCCTCCTTTTTCAGTCACACTGCAATGGTCAGCAGAGAATTAAGAGCCAAATAATGGAAAGCAGCCAGGGAAACAGCAGTGTAACTTTGCAGGGAGTTGAGCTGAGGGACTAAGCTGATCTGCCTTTGATCTCCTCCATCCCTGAGCCATCCAAAGGCAACCCCAAAGCAGTAGGACTGGAAGAGCCTGATGGTGCCCTCCAGTGTGCTGGTTGCTAATGGCTACAGTAAAAGCAAATTGAGTTACTAAGCAATTAAAGTGCCAATACTTATCCCTTTGTCTTTCAGATGGTTCCTCTGTCAATACCGAGAGTCTTATTAACTACTCTGAAACTCCTGTGATGCATATTTTAAAACTGCTTGCAACAGGATGGGTGTCTGTACTGGCCTTGGTGGGGATAGAGTTCGTTTTCTTCATAGCAGCTGCAATGTATGCAATGGTGCTCTGCTTTGTATCGATAACAAAAACAGCCTTCTTAACACAGGGATGTAAACACTACAAATGGTATGTACACAGCATCAAGGCATTTTCTGTTTCTCAGGGTACCACACCACAGAGTAGGCTGGGGGTGCACAAACCAGGACAGCTGACCCCAAGTGACCAAGGGATATTCCATACCATATGCTGTAGTACTCAGCAGTACAGCAATGAAAGGAGGAGGGCAATATGTTCAGAGCTATGGCATATGTCTTCCGATGTAACAATTACATGCGATGGAGTCCTGCTGTCGTGCAGTGGCTAAACATCTGCCCGCCAATAGGGAGCAGTGAATGAATTCCTTATTTTGCTTTGCTTCTGTGGGGAGCTTTTGCTTTCCTTATAAAACTGGTTTTATCTCAATTTAGGACTTTTCTCACTGTAACCCTTACTTGGAAGGGAGCGAGTGAGCAGCAGGGTGAGGTTCAGCTGCCTGCTGCAGTTAACTCACAACAGTGATACAGCATATAAAGGAATAAAGAACAAATCTCTGAGATTTGTTCTTTATTAAGAACACATTAGACTGAAGTTACCTGTTTCAGTGTGCATAAGAAGCGGGGTTGATTTTTTTTCCTCATCAGGATTAACATGACAACAGAGTGTAAAGTGCTTAGATTTTCCACACAGTAATTAGTAAAGAATTCCTCCTTTCTCCTCCTCTCTACACCACATTTAGGTTTTTAAATTATTTAAATTTGGAAAATATATCCTGCAATTTGCTCATTAATTACTGCAAAGTAGTCAGGAGTCTGCTTTTGGAAAAACGTTTACAGATTAATTGTTTTGCTATTGACAGTTTCCTTTAGACTTGAGTGTAAGACAGGAAGCTTTGAAAGCTTTAGCTGTGGCATTTGTCCATTACTGACAAAACGAAATATCTTGTTAAAAGAAACTTTGCAGGACAAAAATGCAAAATGTGCCTTAGTAAACATCCATGTTTCTCTGTATTTTTAAATCTCTAGCTAAGTGAAAACCTTCCTTTTTAAGGATAGCTGTCAAGGGAGGTGTGGGGAAAGAGTGGAACCAAAGCAAACTCCACAACCACAGAAAGTGAAACTAAGTGGCTATGCTGCTAAAATGCACTTTTTGTGATGAAATTTACTTGAGTGCTACCCTTCTACAGGTTTCACTTCTCTTACTGTCCCTTCTGCTGTGTTAGTATTGCTTTATGCAAAAGCCTGGGTATAAAGGTTAATAGAATTGCTCAGTTGGTGATAACACTCAAATCTGTAACTGCCTCTGGATCCTGAACAGCACTGAAATTAAAGTATTAACATCGGCTTGAATGCTTTTCCCAACAGTGTTCACATTTTTCCTTTAGAGAAATAATCAGCAGAAGGACAAAGTGGAGATGTATTTGCACATTTAAAACGCTTACCACTTGCTAATCTCATAGCCAGCTGAACTGAGGTCAGGTGGAAGAAACCACGTTGCCCTCTGAGAAGCATTGGGCAGTATTTCTTATTCTAGGCCTAAAATTTCTAAATTCTTTTTTCTATTGGGGAGCTCCTTCCCAGGAATCCAGTCCTACAGAATCACAGAATTTCCTAGATTGGAAAAGATCTTTAATATCATCAAGTCCAATCATTAATATAACACTGAGAAGACCTTGACTAAACCATATCCTTAAGCACTAGGTCTACACAACTCTGAAATACCTCCAGGGATGGGGACTCCGCCACTGTTTTGGGCCAACCATTCCAGTGCCTGATAATACTATCAGTAAAGAAATTCTTCCTAATATCCAATCTGAACATCCCTTGGTGCAACTTGTGTCCACTTCCTCTTGTCCTATCACTTGTTACTTGATTGAACAGACCGACCCCCAACCTCTCTACGGTGTCCTTTCAGGTAGTTGTAGAGAGCCATAAGGTCTCCCCTGAGCCTCCTTCTCTCCAGGCTAAACAACCCCAGTTCTCTCAAAGACTTCTCATAAGACGTGCTCTAGACCCCCCACCAGCTTTGTTGCCCTGTTTTGGACATGCTCTGGTACCTCACTGTCCTTCTTGTGCTGAGAGGCCCGGAACTGAACACAGTACTTGAGATACAGCTTCACCAGTGCTGAGTACAGGGGTAGAATCACTTCTCTGGTCCTATTGGCCACATTGTTCCTGACACAGGCCAGGATGCCATTGGCCTTCTTGGCCACCTGGGCACACTGCTGGCTCATGTTCAGCCAGCTGCCAATCAACAGCTCCAGGTCCCTCTTTGCCAAGCTGCTTTCTAGCCACTCCTCCCCAAGTCTGTAGTGCTGCCAGGGGTTGTTGTGGCCCATTTGGTCTCATTGAAACTCATACAACTGGTCTTGGCCCATTGATCTAGTCTGTCCAGGTCCCTGTGCAGAGCCTCCCTATCCTCAAGCAGATTAACACTTCCATCCAGCTCAGTGTCATCTGCAAACTTACTGAGGGTGCAATTGATCATTGATGACGATATTAAACAGGTCTGGCTGCAGTGCTGAGCCCTGGGCAGCACCAGCTGCCAACTGGATTTAACTCCATTCACTGCCACTTTTTGGGGCTGTCGATCCAGGCAGTTTTTTACCCAGCGAAGTGTATGCCTGTTCAATCCATGAGCAGCCAGTTTCTCCATCAGAATGCGGTGGCAAATAGTGTCAAAGGTTTTACTGAGGTCCAGGTACATCCACAGCCTTTCCCTCATCCACTAGGCAGGTCATCTTGTCATACAAAGAGATCAGGTTAGTCAAGCAGGACCTGCCTTTCATAAATCCACTCTGACTGGCCCTGATCATCTGTTTGTCCTGCATGTACTGTTTGATGGTACTCAGGATGACCTTTTCCATAACCTTCCCTGGCACCAAAGTCAAACTGACAGGCCTGTAGTTTTCTGGATCCTCTTTCTGGCCCTTCTTACAGATGGGTGTTACGTTGACTGAGTTGCAGACTGCTGGGACCTCCCTGGTCAGCCAGAACTGCTGGAAAATGATGGGAAGTGGCTTGGTGAGGATCTCTGCCAGCAGATGGAGCCACCCACTTTAGGGACGAGTGAAGAACAAGTCCTGTTCCTTGGGTACTGCCACCTCAGGGGTAGCAGCATTTTCCTTATTTCATTTATTCTCTAAGCAATGCTTGTCCTTTGATAAACAGGGCAGTTAAGATTGCATCCGCGCTTCTGTTCTTTCAGTTCTTTCCTGAAAAAAATATATTGGAGTTCTGCAGTAAATCAGACTGCTCAACATACATGTTTTTTCTGCTTCACTTGCACACCTTGCTGAGCACATCTTGCAGCTGGATGCACATAGTGATGGTTGAAGGAAGGGAAAAATTAGTGATGTAAAAATGAGAGGGTTTTTTGCTGGTTTTGGTTGTTGTTCCCCCTCCCTTCAGAAGTTGTCAGGTTGCATTTAAAAAAAATAAATAAATAAAAAAAAATCCCTGAACCTCTAAAATATTTGTGAGAAATGTTATAGAAGTCAATGAACATTTGAAATTTGAAAAATGGCTTCTCTGATGTCAAGTGCATAGCAAGGATGTTCCTTGTAAACACCATGCCTGGAGTAAGACCTCTTATTTTTGGATTTAATTCTGACAGTAAAATCCTAGTCCAGTTGAATACAGTGATCAAGCTTCCATTAGCTTCACTAATGCAGAACTTTGCCGAAGGAGTTTCTGTTCCCATTAGTAATGGTGGTAGTAGTCACCATTAATTTGGTCAAGGTCTATCGAGTTCAGGTTCTGTGATGTGCCCAATTAATAACATTCAGGAAGCAGAGGGAGCTAGCTAGCACAAACTTCAGAACAGTGCAGTGTGCTATGAAGGCTTTTATTGAATTCACATCTCCATTAAATTAGAACAAAAATGCATGTTTGTTCAGTACAGTGGTCTCATTCTGTAGTGGCAACATGCAACTCCCTGTCATTCAGTAGGCTCAGAATGACTGCATAATCTTTTCAAAGACTCACTATTATGGTATGAAACTATGCCAGTGTTTTTCCTGTATTCAGAATATGTTCTCTTTCGTAACTGGTTTAACTGTATTCATCAAATAGCAACCTGTTTCTGCACCTGGGCGCTGTGGAAGTAAAATCTGTCCTTTAAAATGAAGAACTAGTCTTATTTCCCTATTAGCTACTGGAGTGCTTGTAATAACTCTTACAATTACTCACCCTTGACTATATGCAGTAATTGAAGGTAATGTTATTCCAAGTGAGTGAGAGTTGTGAGACTAATTTTATAGCAGGTGTTCATGTCTTTGAAATAAACAACTGTTTTGTTGGGGTTTTTTTCCTTTATTAGTGTTATAATAGCAGGTACAGAATGTACTTAAAGATACAGTAATTAGCTTGAGGTAGAAAATTAGCACAGAAGGAATCTAAGCCTGGATCTGTGTTTTGGCTTAACATCTTCATGGTTTCTTTGTTTAAACTTGTACCACTTGCATTGAAGTACATTATCTCTTTAGAGAATCTCCCTCCATAGTATGTTAAGACTTATATTTTTCAAAATTTCAAACTATCTGTATAGATTGTATCAAACATATCTTATGATCATCAACCCTTCAGATGAGTTCTAAAAAGTATGAAATATTTTAGCAGACTGTAACCTTTGGATGTTGATATGTGTGTGAGGAATAAAGATTTTTCAGCTTTGGTCAGAATGATGCATCCATCTGACTATGCTACTTTGATATTACCCTGTAATATTATTCCTGCTTTTGGATGGACCTGTGAATATAATAAATACAGCATACATTTAAATTATAAGAGCATTACTGTGCAGGACTTAAATGCCTGCAAAAAGCAAGAGTTTCTTGTTTGATATATTTTTCAGTTCATGGCTAAAATACTTTAGATAAAATGGTAGATCTGTAGTGGTGACAAGTGACTGCAAATGTGGGCCTTCTACTCAGCCTGATAATGCACACAAATAACTGCATTGAACGGTCCCGTTTGCATCACTGAGACTATTTAATAAAGTCAGCAAGGCTTATCTTGGAGCAGGTTGCTGGGTGCCTACGTAACCTGAAGGATTAAACCTTCAACAATTTTAAGTTTTGTGACACCTTCGTGGTACTTCAATTTACTTGGAAAATAAAATCCTTCATTGTGTGACTTCATTAAGATGATTAGTATAAGATGATTAGTATATAAATAGGGAGATGCTGGCACAGAACTGTTAGATCGCAGTATTGAATCAAAAGCATCTAAGGAAACAGTCCAGAAAAAATCCAGTAGAAAGGAAAATGGAAACATTAGACTGAGGAAACCTTGAGTGGGGACGTGAGATTCGTAGAAACGAGGTTGCAGAAAAGATCCCATAAATCTTGCTGTGTAACTGCAAAGCAGACTGCCATAGTATCTCTAAATCTGCGGAGTCAGCAGGGACAGTGCATGGTAGATGAGGAAGCAAGCAAATAACAAATAGCACTAAAAACTGAATATGGCATGCTTGAAAATTTTTTTTTTGATAAGGGACCTACAAGCCAGACATGAATGGAAAACACAATGTCATGCTAGATTTTGAAATGAAAGGTGGAGAATGTTTGTATCAGAAGAAGAAATCCTAAGGTAAAGGTAAGTGCAAGCTACCAAAAAAATAATTGGTACCAGACAGCATCAAATTTTTCTTTATATAATGGAAACTATATATGCTTGGCCAGCATAAGCAAGTTAATTTTCCATATCTGCTTTTCTGTAGAGTGAGATTTAGTGAAGACCTTGTTTGCTTAGCACACCTGTGGTTTCTGGTTGAAGAGTCCAAGCCCTGTGATTGAATGCATTTCTGCTTGAGCAGAGAGTCTGTCCAGGTTTTGGCCTCTATAGAAATGAGATGATGGAAGAAGATTGTGTTTGCAGCTGACTGCCATATGAGTATGACACAAGGTTCTGTAGGTAAATGCCAGGAGTCGTATCTCTCTGATTGATGTGATGGATGGGAGAGCAAAACTATAGAGCAAAGTAGGATGCCTTTCATAGAATAGCAGTGTCCACAATGTCTCCCATGGTTCATACTACTAAGCCAGTTTCCTTTTTCACTTTTTTTTCAAAAGGGAAGAGACGAACTCTGATAGAAGACTGTGTCGATAATGTCAGTGCTTTTGTTTTGCACATTAAATCATCTCACGTGGCTCAAAGAAGAGCAAGAGGATTTCAAGCCTAAAAGGCTACATAGGTGTCCTGCTTTCAGTGAGAACAGAACTAATTCTATTCAGTGATTTTACTTTTCAGCTCAGTTCTTCTAACCAACTGCACATTCTGAAATTAGCATCATCTGCTTCTAGCAGTGATAATACCTGATGTTTAGAGTTAGTACCAAGGCTTGGTGTGCAGACCAAAGCCACTGCTGGATCTTGTGTACCACATTGAGGGGTGAGGAAAGTGAAAGGCTGCACCTGCAGGGAGGAGCAGACAGGACAGGTGACCAGCGAGGGATTCCAGCCCATATACATCATATTTGGTATAAAGCTGAGGGATCACGAGGGTCCCGCTCAGGTTGGCTCTTCCGGCTTCTTCCTCAGCATCTAAGAAGGACTCTGTCTGTTCTGCCTTCAATCCTGATCTGTGTGTTCCTGAATCTGGTAACAGAATCCAGCTCCTGAACGTAGTTCCCATCTGCTGCTGGGCCCAGTCTGGGACATTTCCAGTGCCTGCTCTACAGCACCAGTGGTGATGGTGATGTAATTGCCATCAGAGGGGCTTGGGTTTGATACTGGTTTTATATATATTTGTATATATATTCCATTTTTATTATTATTGTTTTCGTTTTCACTAAAGTCATTCTAGTTTCCTTTCCTAATCACTGAGTCTCTCTCCCTTATTCCCTTTCTCTTCCCCTTTGGAGAGGGAAGGGGGTAAACAGAGAGCATCTGTTAGAGGTATAGTGGGCTACCCTGACTCTAAACCATGACAGTAGGTAAAAGACATTTTCTAGTAGAAGCTTCACTAGAATATTCTTGTCATATCTTAGGGCAGAAGAGCAATTCTAATGTACTACATATGTTGGCCTTTCAATATGCAGGTGGGGATGCGTCCTGGCCTCTCTGTTCTTTGTTATGAATTCTCATCCTCCTTTGTTCACGTATTTTTTCTCCTTGGTATCCAAAGGTGAAAAGATAATATTTTTGTCATTAATTTTCCATTCAGTCTATTCCCTACTGCAATTTCATTCATACATTTATGTTCCGTAATGTTTCATTCTCAGCAGTCAGAATTAGTTTTGTGACCATCGGCCATCCAATACCCATTAGTCCCAGAGAGGAAATACAAAGAGTTGGAAGGCACTGATGATGCGAGCATCTGCATAGGGAATATCTCCACTGTAGATTCATCTGAGCTAATTAGTACTGGGATCAGAGTGTTCTAGTTAGTCTAACTTGAGTGTAAGTATTCCCACAGCAAGGCCTTCTGTGTGTTGCTGTCCCTGAACCAATGTACATGGGTGCCCAGGGGGGCAAAGCCCTGCTGCTTTGTGCTGCGGTGCTCTGGGATTTCTTCCTATGCAGCTGAGTCAGCCGTGAGAAAATGTCTTGGCTTTGGTGTGTGTTGTTAGAACAGTGCCAAGGCATTCACCACATCTCTTTGGTATTGGAAGATGTGTTCTGGGCTAAGCTAAATGACACAATAGACTTTAGTTCATATGTACAGCTGAAAGCCGGTGTGCCTGGGGTCAAATATAGTGAAATTGCTACTAGGTAAATGTAATGGTTGGGTGAAAAAGATTAAAACCTAAGCCTGTAGTGGATAAATGTTATTTTTTTTCTTACTTTACAACTTGATTTTATTAAAAACTATTAAAAGGACAAGCACAGCAGTCAGAAATATGACTAAATGAAGATGCCTCCATGTGTCTAACCTTATGCTGAAAAAACCCAAGTAAAAATAAAATTAAGAATCTATTTTATTGTCATATGCAACTGAAGGTTATGGAGATTCTAAATGAGTCATTTTATTACTCTTTTTATTTTTACATTTATAATAGTGGGGAAAGCTCCGGGTACTATCTAGTAAAAGTTGATAGCTATTTGAATCAGAAACAAATACAATAAAGCTGATAGGCTAATACATGGACTGGTGAGGCTTTTTAATAATCTTGTAATTGTAATCAGTTGCAATTAGTAAACATCCATAGTACTAAATCCTTTTGGAGTAACATATTTGCCCTCAAAAGCTAGACAGAAGAATTCATTGATCTCATATCTCCAAATGAAATAGCAGAATCACAGAATGGTTGAGGTTGGAAAGAACTCTGGAGGTCATCTGGTCCAACCCCTTTCTGCTCAAGCAGGGCCACATAGACCTGGTTGCCCTGGATCATGTCCAGATGTCTTTTGAAGGACAGTCCAGACCATCTCTAAGAAGGTAGACTTCACATCCTCTCTGGGAAACCTGTGCTTAGTCACCCTCACAGTAAAAAAGTGTCTCCTGATGTTCAGAAGGAACCACCTGTGTTTCAGTTGGAGCCCACTGCTTCTGATCCGGGCACTGGGCACTATTGAAATGAGCCTGGCTCTGTTCTCTTTGCACTATCCCTTCAGGTATTTGCATACATTAATAAGATCCCCCTTGAGCCCTCACTTCTCCAGGCTGAACAGTCTCAGGGCTCTCAGCCTTTCCTCATACAAGGCATGCTCCAACCCCTTCATCATCATAGTGACCCTTTGCTGGACTCTTTCCAATATGTCTATGTCCTTCCTGTACTGAAAAGCACAGAACTGGACACCGTACTCCAGGGACTAGTGCTGAGTCAAGTATCACCTCCCTCAGCCTGCTGCCAACACTCCTATTCATGCAGCCCATGACACCACCAGCCTTCTTTGCCACAAGGGCATATTACTGGCTCATGTTCAACTTGGGTGTTCACCAGGACCCCCAGTCCTTTTCTGCTTTCCAGCTGGGCAAATACTGATGCATGGGGTTGTCCTTCCCCAGCTGCAGGACTCCACACTCCTGTTTGTTGAACTCCATGTGGTTCTTGTCAGCCCATTTCTCTAGCTTGCTCAGGTCCCTCTGGATGGCAGCATGATCTGGCATATTAGCCCCTCTCCGCAGTTTTATAGCATCAGCAGTTAGTGAAATGATACATACTAACTCTTCAGAATGATGTCTTAGCCAGCATATCCCTAATGACTTGCTGAAGAGGGTAAGTGTTGTGATTTGAGCCACCCAGCTGGCAACAAAGCACCATGCAGGCACTTGCTCACTCCACCTTTCTGGTGGGTTGGGGAGGAGAAAATACAACAAAACTCTCAAGAGTCAAGACAAAGGACAAGGAGGGCTCAACCACCAAGTGTGGTCATAGGCAAAAGACAGACTCGACTTGGGAAAAACAAGACCAGATTAATTTAAAAAAAACCACCACCAATTCACTAGTTGAATCACGTACTTTTCCACCATTCATCTCTCAGGGCTGCAAGGGCTCATCCTGCTATCTCACCATGGGCTGAAGGAGAATGGTTAAAGGAGAATGGTTACTCCCATGTGCTTCCTCAACTCCTTCCTCACTGACCTGGGTGTCTGCATGTTTGTATGCTTGTGTCTTTCCTGTCCTACTCCTCTTCAAACAAAAGAGCTCCCAAAACAAAACAAGTTGCCCAGCAGGTTTTCCTCTCTTAAATATATTATCACAGAGGCGATGATTGGCTCAGCCTTGGCCAGAGACAGGTCCGACTTGGAGTTGGGGGAGCTTCTTGAAGCTTCTTACAGTGGCCATCCTAGTAGCCTCCTTCCCTGCTACCGAAACTCTGCCAGACACAAACTCAAGAAAATAAGGTGTAAGGGCTTTCTTCTCATAATGAGAGAGGTCAGTAATTGTACAATTAAACTTTTTCACTTACAGTAGAATAGGATATTAGCTAACAGAGAAAGCCCTGTTTAACTGGAGCCTATACCAGGCATAACTTTTGTCTGAATCTGGAGTTATCTTTCTGAAGAAATGTGAGTGGAAATGAAGGAAGAAGTAATGTATATGTAATGGAAAAATGACATTGGTAAAAGTTGCCTGAAAGGCCTCCTAAAAATAAAGTGAGACTTGTTATCGTGGAAAGAAATACAAGGTGGGAACTGCTAGTTATTATCCTATGAGAAAATACCATTGAAACTAAAAGCTGGTGAGATAGTGGAAATGTTGGCAGCACAGTGCACTTAATACTGAAGGCAACAATTTTAAATTTTAGCTTCTTACCACTTCAAAAATAAAATCTGAAGGAGAAGAAAAGTGCTACGCTCCTATATCCACTATAGCTTCCTTGCTGTTTAATACAATACAGGTAAATACAAGTAAATTCTGCAGTTGACAATATAGGCATTAAACATTCTCAGAAATCTGCAGGTGACTTATGATATGATCTGAAAATGGCATGTTTGGTAATAGATTGCTGAGAGGCTTCTGTGCTTGAAAAGCAGCTTGCTCTTGACGTGGACATGAATGGCTCGAGGCAGAGACTCATATTCCCAGGCCCCAGTATGTTTGGGCAGGCAGGCTCTCAATGTGGATATGACTCTCTTCTCTTTAAATACAAATTATGTTCTGCTAGAAGACTTAATTATAAAGATTATGTCTTTAGGATATTTATAAATGAATTAAAAATGGGAAAGTTCCTCACAGTATTACAACTAAGTATCCAGCTAGTTTAGGATACAACTTGTCATTAGAAGGTGATGCAATTAAAGTCTAAAACTGATTTAAATTTTCTATAAACTTCTGGCTGTATTATATTTAGTATTTAGAATAAAGTTTCATTCATAGTTCTGCAGTTAAGTAGAAAATAA
>WTSP01015859.1:0-18805 GCA_025331215.1 Actenoides lindsayi | reverse complement strand
TCGATTCACCAACATATTTTGATGGCTTAAGGATACTCAAATTACAAGACTGCTATTTTCTAATGCCACTCTGTGTTTTTTACCTCTGGAATAGTCACTACCATATGGTTGCTGTTGCTTACCTGTAGACACACCAAAAAGAAATTACAGTGCAGCAAGCTTTATCTAACACAAAAAGACACGGTGAGAATTATTGATTTGTACTTCAGAATTGGTCAATATTTTTCCTACCCTATATTGGCTCACTTTACTCACTGGAAAAGAAAAACATTTCAAATTGTCTACAGGAGAGACGCGTTTTTCTTTGTAGAAACCAATTCATCTTTAATATTGCTTGATTGATCCCCAAATACTTTCTTACGTTTCATTGTCTTCCTAGTTTTTCAATCAATTACAAAATAATCATGATATTACTTAAAAACCTATTTTTAATATTTAAATCTGCTACTTTATTTCTCTTATCCCCTTCAGTAACTGCAAATATAACAACCAAAGAAATCTTGCTCTGCTTAAAATACCTGCAAAGACTTGTTACACAGCTGGACTTTCTTTACCTAGTTTTTCCTCTTCTATCAGAGCCCCATTAAACATTTACTAATAGTTTTACTTCTTCCCAGCCAATTATTTCCATGTTATTTCTTCTTCACATTCTTCAATTATTTCAACCATGCAGCATCTTCATCAACCTTTCCATTATATCAGCCAAGCTTGAACTATCCTAAACACCAAAATTTAAGATTCCAAATTGGCAAGGACCTAATTTTTTCTTCAGTCCTGACATCACCTCTTTAATACGCTGCTAAGACTTTCAATCTAATTTTTAATCTGGAAGGATGGAAAAAACAAAAGCTTCCCTCCCCTTATGGATTACATTGCTGTAACATTTGAGGACTTGACAATTTTGCAGGTGCTTTAGCACCTTTGAGTTTGAGCACAAATGATTTGCCACTGATACTCAAGAAGACTCATTCTGCAATTGAGCTTCACATATAATTTCTTTTGTGCAGGAAAACTAAAATTAATTACCAAATACCACAAACAAAAATTGTCAATAACCAGAAACCTTGCATTACAGTATTTTATTCAGTGAATTAAATGAACGCTTTAAAAATTGAAAAAGAAACATTAAAAAAAATAGCCAAACAAACCCAAAATCCTAGTTTCGTCATTATAAGCTAAACTATAAATCACCTGAGCATTAGAAATGGGAATATTAAATAAAATAAAAAAAAAATCAAGTGTTGATACTGTGGTTGAAAAAAAGCACACATGAGATCAGATTCAAGAGAAAATTATATCTATGCACTAAGTTCTAAACAGAAAGTGATCCCCTGTCAGACATTTTCAGTAATTTATGGAAACACTCAAGGAATTTTAAGAGGGAAAACCATTAAACATTCCATGAGAGTACCACAAGACTGCAAGAATTTATCAATAATTCAAATATAACTGCAGAAAACCACACAAGAAACATTACATTGTATAGATGTTAGAGAAGTTGGGAAAAAATGAAATCTCGCACAAGTCACACTTTCATGTTTGCAGTGACTCATGTATACCAGAGCATTAAAAACAAACCAAAAACAACCAATAGAAAATACCCAAAGAGAATTGTCAGAAAAGTCTTCTCCATTTCATGACTCCTGACGCAATATAATTGATGGCAGTTTTTCTCAAAGGAGGGTGGGGGACAGGGGATGCTCTTAAGAATCAAAGGAGTTTTTGTAATATTGCTACAAGTTTCAAATAAGGAGCACTATGTTCAAATAGGAGAACCTGGTCTCTAAACTGGAGAGACATGGATTTGATGGAAGGACCACTCCATGTATAAAGAAACAGATGATGATCACACTCAAAGAGTTGAAGTCAATGGCTCAACATCCAGTGACCAGTGATAAGCGGCATTCCTCAGGGATCAGTTCAGGGACCAGTGCTGTTTAACATGTTTGTTGGTGACACAGTCAGGGAGACTTAGTGCACTCTCAGCAAGTCTGGCTGCAACACCAAGCTGTGTGGTGCGGCCGATGCCGTGGAAGGAATAGATACCATCGAGAGGGACCTTGACCAGCTTGAGAGATGGGCCCATGTAAACCTCATGAAGTTCAACAAGGCTAAATGCAAGGTCCTGCACCTGGGTTGGGACAATTCCAATCACAAATACAGGCTGGGGAGAGAACGGGTACAGAGTATTCCCAAGTAGAAAGACTTGAGGTTTCTGGTTGATTAAGAGCTCAAAGTGATCCAACAATGTGCAAGTGCAGCCCAGAAAGCCAACATTATCCTAGGCTGTATCAAGAGAAGTGCAGTCAGCAGATCAAGGGAGATGATTCTCACCCTCTACAATACTCTTGTAAGACCCTCCCTAGAGTAACACATCCACCTCTGAAGCACCCAACACAAGGACATGTATCTGTTGGAGCAGGTCCGGAGAAGGGCCATGAAGATGATCAAAGGACTGGAGCATCTCTCCTTTGAAGACAACATGGGAGAGTTGGGGTTGTTCAGCCTAGAGAAGAAAAAGCTCTGGGAAGACCTTACTGAAGCCTTCCAGTATTTGATGGGGGCCTAAAAGAAAGGAGGGGAGGGACTTTTTACAAAGTTTTGTAACGACAGGATGTGTGGTAATGACTTCTAAATGGAAGAGAGTAAATTTAGATTGGTAATTAGGAAGCTCTTCACTCTGACGGTGACAAGACACTGGAACAGACTGCCAAGAGAAGTTGTGGATCACATGACTAGGTATTTTCAAGACCAGGCTGGATCGGATTTTGAGCAACCTGGTCTAGTGGCATGTCCCTGCCCATGGCAGGAGGGTTGGAAATAGATGATCTTCACAGTCCTTTCAAACCCAAACCATTCAATGATTCTATGTTTTCTCCACTGATTTTTTTTCTTATGCGTATATAGGAATTTTTAACTTCTGACTCAACACAGGCATATTAGAAGCTAACTGCCAGCGTAAATGTAAACATGTAGATGGAAAGGAAGAGGCAAAAGACTCATATACCACTGAAATGAAGATGACTAAGGATTGTGTACATACCTTCTCAAGTTGCACAGTGATTGAACTATTTTAATAGAAGTCTCATACTTCATTTTGTCTGCCTTTACAGGCATATGATTACAGGGTTCTACAATAACGTGGGGTACCAAGTCTTTTTAGTATACGGGGATGCTGGTACTGTGACAGGCAGACACAGTCATGTTTAGCAAAGCTAAACCTAGTCAAACAGCTGACAGGGTTTGCATAAATCCTTGAAATACTATGACTGGTTTGAAAGGAACAGGTCATTACCTCCCATTTAGATCAACCAAAGGTTATTATATACATACATACATATAAATAAATAAATAAAACAGCAGGCCTTGAATAGCACAAATTAGGTACAGGAAGATCATATGATTTCCATACAGGCAATCATTAAGAGGCTGCCTGAAACACAGCTGAGGAAAGCTCTCACTCTGAAATGCAAAACAAAGCATACATAGTTTCCCTTCAAATTACTACTTGTATATTCTCATGCCTTGGTCATGTCAATGTGTGGACACAGATTCGATATAGTGATGACACAGTTTTGCTCAAAAGCACCTCTAATCTACATAGCCAAAAAGTTCAAGAATATTTTCAATCATTCCCAGTTACTTAAAATGAAGATGCTATTCTACAGCGAAGGATTATGTGCAGTTGAACTCAATCTTACTCTCTCCATTCACAGCTGAGTTACTGGTCTTTTTCTACTACCATCAGATTCTTCCAATACTATGGAGAAGTAGATGAGCATTCATTCAGCAGCTGGCTAAATCAGCTACCCCAGCTTTACAAGAATACAACAATCTAAATCCTGGAGAAGCAGCAGTGGCAAATGTATGCTCATAATCTTTACAAGGTGTTCATGCTTGAAAGCCAACTACAGTACTGGGAAACCATCATCACACTAATGAAGGTCTATTCCCCCCCCCTTTAAAGCTTTCTTACGTAATGGGTAATAGAATGAATCAGCATAAATAAACTGAAAAACAGCCAACAGCCATATCTAGTTGAAGATGTACATCCCTGCTCACTGAACAGGTATTGGACTAAATTACCATTCAAGGTCCCTTCCATCCCAAACCAAGCTATGAGTCTATAATTTTAAGATGAAATTAGTATCAAAATAAAGAATGATAAAAAAAAAATACTGTCTGTATGATCAGCTAACTAATGAATAACATCTTTTAAAACTGAATCTACAAGAAAAGGTTATGGCTAAAAACAGTGATACTCTTGAGGTTACACAGAGAAGAAAATACTAAGACAGAGAAAAACTAAAAGGAAAAATACTGTCACATCTGATAATTTAAAATTCCATTTGCAACACAGTTTTAAATGAAAACAAAGCACACACCTAGGGCACACAGCTACAGGAAAAGACTCACAAGAGATCATATCTTAAAAACAAACATTCTTGCCACAAACAAATGACACCAAAAATAATAAAAAACAGGGTAATTGAAGAGGACTATTAAATAAAAACCAATGCTTTTATGTTTTTTATTTGGGGTGGGGATGGCGTGGAGAAAAGCATTTGGCTTTCATATTCTTGATAATTATTGAAATGCCTAAATGATGACTAAAGTAGTGCTTCATCCTTGTAACAAAAACAGTTGCAAGAAGGGTTATCTAAATGTCACAGTCAACATAATTTCAAGTGTGAAATTTAATCAGTAAGCCATTGCAAGTATCCGTTCATCAGCCAAAAGAATTTAACCATAAATATGAAACACCAGAATTATCTATTTAGAGATTTGAGTTGTCCAAATTTGAAACTCTTAGCCCACTTAAATTATTTTTCCTTCATAAGAAAGCTTTTAAAAATAAAAGTGATCTGTAACACCCTGTTTTTATGATGCCTTAATGAATGATACTTTATTAGTAGTAGCAGCTAACCTCTTATTTCTAATTTTCCTGATTCATTTTCTCTAATAACATCATTAGCAACTAATAGAGTTAGTAAAACACCAATGTAATGAAAAACCGCAGACTGATATAACAGACATTGTATCAGTGTAACACTCTGCTGTAAGTTGTTTTGCTTGTCACAACAACACTGAGGGGGAAAATTGTTTATTGCACATCAGAGCATTTCAAAACTTATATTCACAATTACATATACTAGAGTTATACAAAAGCCCTACTGCTCAAGATCAGTAAATTTATCTTCCACTGAACTTGAAAGTTCAGTGAAAAAAAATTTCTCTTTCCAGTTCACTTTCCAGAAAGTTTCACTTTGTAGTTCACTTCAACTGGTGCTCAAGCATTTAAGGTAGAACATGCTACTGAAGTAGTAACAACAACAAAATACACCCACACACACACATATATGCAATCTTGGAAGAGTTCTGGGAGAAAAATGAAAGGGAGGAAAGGGGGAATAAAAACATGAGTTGATGAACTCCAGAACAGAGAGTGTAAGCCGAAATACCTATTTATCAGGAAAGAATAAGGAATGATGCTGCAACATTAACAATGTGGACTAAAGCTAGGTGGAAGCACTGAAGTAGGCCGGATATAGAAGAGATGCACCTTAGGCGTGGAAATGACATTTACCCCCATCTGAAGTCCAGTTGTGTTGGGAAAAGGCAACTGAGAACCTCTTTGAGAGCTGTGGCAGTTCCAGAGATTACGAAGCAAATGAAAAGGGGAAAGGGAAGTCTATGTTGAATACTATCCGCTGTTCAAGAGATTCTCTTTAAGGATCTGGTGTAACTTCATTGTGCGCCTTTATTAATTTGCGTGTAAAATTAAGACTGATCATTTACATAGTGAGAAAGGACTGGTTCCTAGTGCTATATATGACCGAAAAACAACCCACTAAACAACACCTATAATTATGCTTGGTGCCCACACATACTTTCTATGAAAGAGAAGACCCCCTAAAAGTATCCTGAAAAAAAATAACCTGTAAGTATCAATACCAGAATACTAGCCATGCTTTCCATTCCTTCTGTATTTACTCTCTCCAACAGAAATGAGATGATTGCAAAACACTTAAGTTTACAAGCACTGTTTAAAGATTATTCCATACATGATTATCTGTTGGTGCTTACAAGGAACATACGGTATTTTTATGACACAACCCATACCCTCACAGGAGGCATCCTGTAATGGGGCATATAAGATAACAGCTTGTACTGAATGGGTGAAGGGAACTGACAACTCCTCATGACAGATGGCAAATCTTTCTCATACCCCACGAGTGCATTAGGTCTATGTGCCATCCCAAACATTTTTAGAACCTGTACATCAAAATGACCTGCAACCCAACATGTGATATGGCCTTGCTCAAATAACTACATTTGTAATTATATTTTGCCTATACATTCTGGCTTACAGTGCACATTAGGAATGCCTAGTTTGTGTCCCTATTTATTCTCCCACAAAAAATTGTTACATCTATGTATTTGAGACCTAAGCCCCAAAATGGCAGACAAAAATGTCAGGCATTATCAGACACTGAATGTCCCAATTATTATACCTAGTGGACAACACAAATTGATTTGGAATTTAATGCTGTGTTTGGCTTTGGGATAGCATCAGTAGAAAATTGCTTATATTTAGATAACTTCATGCAACAGGTAGAAACATTAGCTAATGTGACTAGGCAATCACCTGACACTATAAACTTACTGTTACAAGCTACTTCAAGAAAGGCCTTGAAAATCATCTGGCACTAGATTTATTCTTTTAAAAGAAAGAGGTGTATATGGTATGATGAATGCCACCCATCCAGAAGAAGTCTGATATTTCTCAATCCCTGAAGTAACCACTACATTGGAAGCCAACAAGGAAAAAAGAAGAAAGGTGGCTGAACAAACACGGGAACCGTGAGAATGGATGAAGGCCAAGGACTGGACTAGCTAGTTGGTCAGTCTACTTGACTGGATATTAATTAAACTCAACTCTTGGGTTGCTTGTCTTATCCAAACAGAATGGACAGTTTTATTGTGCCTATTTGTGATGGTTTGAGTTGTCACATCCACAAGAGGGGGAGATTGATCCCTAGACCTGTCTAAATCAAAATTATACAATGTTCCTCTTGACAAGTTGTTATGGAGGTCACAGGGTGGATAATGTGGAAAACTGACAGGTTTTCTGTGTCAAAATATGAAATGACCATGACTCAGCAGAAAAGAATTAGTCTAGGCTCGAGTAAGAATGTGAAGTTAAGCAATACGCTTATCTTGTACTGGGATTGAGTGAGGGGGCAGGAGCTGAGCAACTTGCTTATCTGGCCCAAGTACAGGACAGGCGTAAGGGACTGCAGCAAAACACTTGGAAAAGACCCAGCAACTGTAACATCTGAGTGATATCCGGAGTCAGACAAAGGCTTCACAGCGACATGTTGCTTCAGTGAAGTTGGAAGAACCACCACTGGCCTGCCCCCTTTCGATCAACAACACCGCAAGTCTTCTTGGAAGCCTATTAACACATGGTACATGACTCAGTTCCACCTTGTCAAGAGTATAAATCTGGTGCCTTGCCAATACCTCCTTGAGAAGAGACTAGCTGAGTGGATCAACAGGTCTGAGCCATTATCCTTTACCTGTTAGCAGGGATGCCTCTTTTATTAAGCAATTGTGCCTTCCCTATTTCAGAGGATACCTGGGTGAATTGTTATTACAATCAGTTGTTGGCCAGCCTTAGGATATTTAGCACTAACGCAGCAAGTGAATTTATCAACAGGAATTCCTATCTGTCATGCCTGTGGCTTAAATAAGCTATCCATTCTTTACTTTGTGAAACTGTCTTAGTGTAAGTCCTCAGCAGGGCTACACACATATCTCAGACACCTTGCAGACTTTTAACACGATAGCAATAATTGGCATCATGCACAGGATTGCATTGTGTGACAACAGGTATTTAATTTCTTCCAATAATTCCGAACAATAAAAGGTATTTTTATAGCTTATATCTTCACAGGTCACCCTCCACCCCTATTTAGTTTCCTGGTGACTCATTAGTCGAATTTAAAAAATACAAATACCTCCAAATTCTATCATCCTGCTTTAAACCCATTTGGACTAAGTTGATCAGAACTAAAAGCTACTAGCAACCTATTTACTCAGAAGTCTGAGGCTTAAATACTGCTTACTCTTACTGATATTAATCACAATATTTGATCTTTTTGAACACTATTGTTAATTATCCTTTAAAAAGTCTCCTCCATCTCCCTATGATGTTATAGATGAGGCTGGTTGATCACATCACTCAATTACACTATTAAAACATTTCCCAAAGATGCCTCCAACTACATACAACAGATGAACTAATGTTCTTAGACTCTTCAGCTCATGATTAAACACAAAGCTAGTATCTAAACTTCAAAACAGATTAGATGCAGTTATCAAAGCATCAGGTTTCTCTGGCATGCATCTGAAGGCACTTCAGCTTTAAGGATAGAAAGAATTTTTTTAATTTTAGAGCAATTAACACACCAATATCCATGTGAAAGAAATATCCATAAACCAGAAAATAGCATGCGGTTAAAAACGTTTGTGCACCAAGATGGGTTTTGTACAGTAACTGTATCAATAATAGATACCTCAATCAGATTTATACCTGATTACTACCGTTGCTGAATAAAAAAAAGTGAATCATTCAGGTATGCTTTGAATATACGTATTTAAGTTTATCTGCATACACAATAATAGTTTTATTTGACAGATTTTAGGAGACTAACCATGCATCTAGTATCTCCATGATGCCTGCTTTATTGATGACATATTACTATCTCCAGACGTATAACCCTAGAAAGAAATTGCTAAACAAATACATGTTTATGTATCTTCCTGGTAAGAAAAACGTCTTGAAGTGGTAAAAACGTTCTTTGATACTTTTGTTTTGGCAACAGCAATACGGGATGATTTTTTCCCCCCAGGTAATATTATCCACACGGTGCTCTGGATAGTATGACAGAACACTATAAAGTGTTAACAAGTGCTCCATTGAGATAAAAATTAACGTGGTCAGCTCTGTTACTGGTAAAATACTATTCCAATCCAACAGATCTTTTTTAACATGCTATGAGGTTACACTGCACTGCAGTAATATAGCAAGCTATTTTACAAGTTTTTTAGTTTAACAGCCATTCTTGAATTAGAAAGGAAAAAAAAAATAGTTGAGTACATATTAATTTTCAATGAAAATGAAGTTATCTGATAATAAATGACCCATTAGTTTGCTCATAATTCTGTCAGAGTTATTACAGTCTTTAGGTTCTGAATGACTGTAAATTACTATAATTGGTTTGCAGGACAAGAGATAAATTTGACTTGCTCAATTGCAAATTCACTAAAATAATTTTGAACATCGAAGTGATTTTAGAACAAAATAGTCATTATAAAAAAACCTAACAAAACAGCAAATGTTAAGAAATATTAAAAGTTGGATTTTTACAAGCAGATTGATTACTGAAAATTACCAGTCTGTCCCAATGTTTAGTCCTGATGTTGTATAGATTTTCTCTTGTGTAAGTCTTCCCAGAAGCAATCTTTACACTGTTGTTTAAACAGAACAGATGGCTGAAAACAGATATACCTCAGATAGCTCTAAATATGCAGCATTGATACAAGGCTCTGCTGAACATTTAACCTTCCTCTCAAAAAATACTTTTACACACTAAAATATTAATATAATGGAGGAAATTGACAAAGTTGAACTTTGCAAAGAAACTCTTAAAAGCTATTTTTGTCTTGTTAGGCTGCAACACTTACCCAAGTTTCTAACAGTTGAGAAGTCTTCCGAACCTTGAAATTGGAATTGATTTGATTTGACTGTATGTTGGTCCTAGAGCAAACTATGAAATTGAAAGTGATATGACAATGCCCGTAGTGCAGAGGTTAAGTTTTAGAATTTTTTTCCTTAAATTTTATCTTACCACTTAAAAAAAAAAAAATCAACCACCAAACGACAAAACAACAAACCCTAGTATCTACAATGATCTTTTAAAGTAAAAAGTTTGAAAACATGTTTGCTGCCTTGACCTCCCTTCTGTTTAGCTGCTATTCAAAAATGAAAAGCAGGTGTAGTCTCAAGGTTTACCTTTCTTTCAGAATCACAAAGCACTTCAGTTCCAATTTTTGTGCTCTAATTGCTCTTACGATAACACAAATCAAACTGCTATTGTGCATTTAAGTATAGTAGTCTTTTTCTTAGGTGGAATACCAATAGTTCTGGATTTGATTGGTTATTAAATGTTTTCTCCTGTGTAGTGCTCTCAGCAGTCCATCCTGGTCTCAGAAACCTTCGGCAAAGGAAGGCAAATGTACAAAGCAGCACATTCACTCTTTCACAGGTGGTACAACAAAAAGGTTAAAACCGAGTTTCAGATCAAAAATATCAGTCTTATTTCCATGGATAGTTAAAGTCTGCTATTGTGATCAAGTCTAAAGATCTAGTTTTAGTGCATTAGGGTGTGGCTCACAGTGGATAAAGTTTATATTAGAATCCACAGTAATATACAGAATGGGGTGTCTGGAAGGAGAAGGAATGGCAAATATATTTTTATAATGGTTGCCTTCAGCTGGAGCTAATGGCCTTGGTAAGTTTATAGTTTATTTATTTTTTTCCCCTACGCATACTCTAAAGCTGAACGAGCCAAAGATGCATATTAAATGAATTTATACTTACATCAGCTGAGCACTTTCAAAATAGAAAGAACAAGCTACCAAATTATTTCTGTACAATAACTAAATACACTACAACTCTTCAGCCCGGAAAAGACACACGGGTCAAGGGAGGACTTCACATCACTTTAACACAGACAATGAAAAATAAACTTGCTTTCGCCCCATAAAGAGCTAGGGTGTATAAAATCAGTACTCCTTTAAATGCCGAGTCCTTTGACAGCTATAAAATTCAAAGCACTTTTTCCTCTGGAAGAGCTCTGCAGAAAAATTAAAATAAAAAAAAAATAAATCAGAGCCTACAATACATGTGTTACTGAGTGAAGTGACACACAACCCTTTATCTCCCTAGGAATTGCGTCAGAGACTGTTGCATTAATGAGAATGCAGATGCTTGAGAACTCCAGATGGAAGCGCTTGTACGGGCACAGGGCTGCTGATGCCCTGTGCTACCAACCTCACAGGCAACATAAGTGATCTGTACATAGACGATTTTGTCATTTTTGGTCAGAGGTGCTAGGTACCTAAAGCTGGTGGGACTAACTGTGCTAAAAAGGGCTAAAATGACAAGAAATCCTTGAGAAGTAATCATTCTTAAAGACACAGGAAAATTTTTTAGCAAAGGCACAGAAAGGGCAACCATATGTGCTGTGCATATATTTCAAAGAGCATTTAAGTTTATTATTCTTTGAGGGAAAAAATAAAACATGGAAATTCAGGAAAATGTGTCCTAAAACCCACTCAATTTAGCAAAACAACACAATCCCTCCCTTTATTCCGTCATTTTCCGCAAACTTTAAACAGGCTTAACCTGATGTTCATTAATTTGATGTTCAGTACACAACAGTATTAGCACTGGGAAATAATGCTAGTGATTCAGAAAGCAACTCTAAAAAGACAGAAATCAATCATGATAAAAAAGTTATCCTTTAAAAAAAAAGTGAAAGGTGAGCTTTGATTTTCAAACTCCAAAATAACAGGTTATAGGTGCTCTATAGCTAATTGGAAGAAAACTGAATAGGAACTGGTTAACAATTCAGCTAAAGGTCAGACTCAAGAATTCTAAACCCCTTAGCTGAACAATTAGACTTACTGTAAACACTTCAAAATTCACATTGCTATTTATTGATTTTGTTATTACTCTGCTATTGTCTACCCAGTAATAAAATCTTTCAGGAAAAGAGACCTGTCTGAAGTTGAACTTCTAGAAAAACATGAATGCAGTATGAAGGAGAAATGAATGAAAGACAATGATCAAGAACATGGGACTGATGATTCTGACAAAGAGATTGTGTTCCAGCTCTATTAAAAACATCTGTGAATTTTATATAAAAAATGATTTAAAGTAAAATTTGCAATCAAAAAATTCCACTTTTCTCCTGCAAGAGGGAGGGAAAAAAAATAAATTCACTTTTGCTCTTATGTAAAAAAAAAATAAATAAAAAGAATACAGTAACAGAAAAAGAATGTACAACATTCTGCTAGTGTCCCTTTTATAATAAAATGGCATACAACCAAACCTAACTACTCATAGTCCAAATTTTACTTCTTAAGCTCAAATTTACAGAAAAAGCTCTTAAAAAGGCTTACGCTTACATTTGTTACATATGACATTAAACCCAGAATGCTATCATACTGGAAAACCTTTTATGCTATGAACTTTAAGAAGATGCACTAGTACTTCTGAATTCTCCTAATCCTTAAATATGTGTTCTTATGCATTATTTATTGAAAAATAGTTATAGTTTCCTCTGAATTGAGCACTTGCATTTTTTTTTCCCATCTTCTTCATCAATGGAGTATCTCAGTGCTCTAAAAATATTAAGTTATTTTTATATAAAAATTCCATTAAGCAAAGGTACATGTTGTTATATCCTTCTTTAAAGATATGAAAAAATAAACATCACATTTCATAAAGGTTATGTTTTCAGTGGTCCATTATGTTCTCTGTAACCTCACAATCACCAACTTATCCCTCCCCATATACACTCCAGAGAACTTATTTTCTTTGTTCATAGCAAACCTTTCTTGGGAGATATATATATTTATTTTTTTTTTAATTATGAATTTTCAACATATTTGCTGTTCTGTTTGGGTGCAAATGTGCTAGCACCTCTAGGCATGTTTGGTGATTAAGAACAGTTGCTAAACAAAATGTTTTTGTGAAGGTGAGTTCAGAGAGATCTAACAACCTGGTTCGTGACATGATAGTTTTCTACAGGCTAATAAAAACAATAACAAAAAAATAAAATCCACATTGGTTTAAATACAATGCAACTTCACAAAATGTGAGGTTTGCTGTGCACTCATTTTTCATTCTCTCTCACACTGACATATCAGTCAAGTCACCACTTTATTCAATTCAGACAATATCAGATGTCGATTACATGGAAAGGGTTTTCATCCTCATTTAGCAATGGCATTACTTTAAGTCAGGGTAACAAGTGGCCTGTAGCTGGAAATCCCCAGTGTGACGGGCCCATGTTATGGAACCTGGACTCCAAATCTGCAGTGTTTTTGCTTCAGAGGTAGAGCCAAGGAATGGTGCTAACTAGCCTTTCCCGTTTCTAAATGCCACATTTGACAGGAAAGAAATACTACAAAATGCCAAAGATTTTAACTCATCAACTTTTAGTACATAAACACAACTGCGTATATCATGCAAATGCTGAGCAGTTCACACCTAAAACTCCTAATACTGACAAGACTAGTCACTCTATCATCTATCTTGCCTTTATGCCATTCTCTGGAAGTCCTGCTTATTTCGGATCAAATAGTACCCAACCATGAAAAAGCCTCTATTATTAATTAAATTACCCAGTGCATAGGGCCTTAATCAGATGGTGATAAAAGTCTAAGATTTTCTTTCTATTTCCTTCCACTGTATTTATACAGAACACAAGCCTAGAACAACATAGCGTACAGTACCCTCCTGGGATTTCCTCCCAGTTGATGGGAGGAAAAACAAAACCAGTAGTAATACAATTCTGGTTTTGAAATCTCTTAAGCCTTCTTCCTTTTTGAAATAGGATATTGATTCTTCAGTGTTGCACAAGTTTAAGGCTGTGATACCTGGCACAATACAGCACTATCTGTAGCCATGACTTACAAGAACTTTCTTCAGATTTCCAGCAAGCTAACTTAAGTCATCCTTCCTCCTTACTGTGCTAGTGACTGAAAACCTACTCTAAGATTACTATCTAGTCACTTGCGTGGTAGGTAAGTCATTTGTTTATTAACATTTTTTATTAACAATGCTTTGGGGACACACATGAAAATCTGGTTTAAACAATTTCAAACTTACTAGCCATGAAAACAGTAATTTTCAGTATTCCAGAATGGCTTACATTGGAAAACTATAATTTTTCCTCTCCTTCATTTACCTGTTTCATTCCCTACATGACTTTCAATTTCTGCACCAAGTTAGAGTGGAAATCCTACAGACAACAGCATCATAAATTGTACAAGTCTCAGTCATTCTCCAAATACCATCCATCCTACGCATTAGATTGAGCAAGAACCCAGTGAAAAAGTGGATGAACATGTAATTAAAGACAATTATAATACATACTCACAGAGAGAATGGGAGGCTAATTAAAATTGAAGTAGCAGCATGGATTCTGGCATTCCTAACTGATACAAGATTATAACCTAAAACAGCTGTGTGAACCAGCAAAAGAAAAGGAACACATTCTGTTAGTGTATTTCACGGCTACTTGCCAATATCTCAAAGTGTGAGATGCAGTAATTCTAGACTCCCTTCCAGAATCTTCAAGTAGTTCAAGACCTCTCCTGCACCTACCTCTCCTACTAAAGCTTACCACTCCCAATTAATCTTTCAACTCGTAATGATTTTCTCCTTTCTGTATTATGTTCCATATTTCCCAGCTCAAGTGGGAATAACAGGCCCGTTCTTCACCCATAACCAGCCAACTCATTGTGCTAAGCTAGCCCACTATCACCTAACTTGATTTCAAATATTGAAGTGTATGTTACACAGCCTCACTTCAGTCCAGTTGTTTCCTCTGGGGAGCACACAGCTCAAATACAGCTGGATTTCTTTACAGCAAATTAATGTGGCATCTTCTAGGAATCTCAGTACTGTTTAAAAGTTCAGATGAAGTAAAAAACCATCCCCAAAACAAGAGTGTAGGAAAATAAAACACAATCTTCCCCCATGTTTAACTTTCATTATTCATATCACATTATCTTCTGCGAGTAAAACAAAAAAAAAAAAATGAAGCCAAATTATTAATTTTTTTATCCTTACCTGAAAGCCTACTGGCACAATAGAGATAAAATTAGAACTCAGTTCCCCAACTACACTAAGCGTCTTTATCAATGTGCATGATTATAGGACGTGCACTACTGTGTTAGTCCAGTTCATAAAATGTAGACCAGGTTCCTATAAGTATCTACTAAAAAACAAATGAACACAAATAAACAAACCAAACAAACCAAAATCCAAAAGAAAGCCCCAAAAAAACCCCCACACAACCAAACACCAAACCATGCCTGAGGAATGAATACAAAGAAACGAAGAGCACATAAGGCAGAAATTTCAGTTCAGTTTCATGCAAAGTGAATGAAGATACAATGACAAGTCAAGACTGTTTTTCCAGGAGTCACTGGCAAAGTATAGTACATATCTGCAAGTGATCGTAGTACTGTGGAAGAGCTTGCTCGCATTAATGGAGAGTTGCTCACACATTCGAGTAACAGTGAGGAAGAAAGTTTAGAAGTGCTAACAAACAGGCAATGAAAGCTGGCTTAGTATAAAGGAGCAAAAGTAACTTTGATATTGAACAAGACAGCACAGGGAAGAGATCCCTCAAGGATTTTCAAAACCAAAAGGAGATAACGTTTCATCTGATAGTATGGACAGAGATACATTCTGTAAACAGTTTGCAAATTACCAACATGACAATTCCAATACCAGTTTTTTTATCAGTTCAAGAAAAAAAACTGAACAAATTTATAGTTAGCAGTAAATCTAAACACATAAAAAAGATCTAGAACAGCAGGACAAACAATAAATTAACATGCTTTTATTGATGATATTAAGTAATTCTGACTAAGAAGTACCATGGGCAACTGTGAAGAATTGCAAATTATCTTAATGAGACTTTGTGACTTGCAATAAAACGGTTTTGCCCTAAGCTGATAGAATGGTAGCAATTATCAGGAAAGCAACAGAACAAAAGAGAAGTTATTATTAAACCACAGCATAAATTCAGTTAGTCTGCATCTTGAGTACTGTGTTAGGTTCTGATCACCTCACCTATGATCACCTACAGGAAGCTGGGGGGGGGGGGGGGGGGGGGGGGGGAAAAAAAAAAAAAAAAAAAAAAAAAAAAACACACAAAAAAAAAAAAAAAAAAACATCGAAGAGCAACAGCTATGAGAAAACCCTGCATCACCTTACTCTGGCATTTTCAAGCCAGGACTACAAAGTCTATGTACTCACTAGTGGCACAAAGAGAGCAGTTAAGTATCACTGTATGCTCTAATATGTGAGCCAGCAATTACTAAAATTATTTAGAAGAAGAGAGGTTTAAAACAAAAGGAAATTATTTGTTTGCAATAGGTGATAAACCTGCTATACTTCTTGCCAAAAGATAAGTGAAAGCTAAAATCACACTGGGGACAGGGCAAGTGCATGGAATAACAATCCAATGAGAGCAGAAACCCTTACTTGCATGCTTCTTACATTTTAACCGTGTTCCTTGCCTCAATTGTGATACCTGCTAGTGGGTTTTCTTTGTTTCATAGTCAGGTGAAGCAGTCCCTAATTAACCTAGTTACTTTCACAGCAAAGCCTCCACAATCTTGCCAATTGTTCCAGCTATTTTCTGTAGGTAACTTTTTTAGTGGGTAACCTTTTCAGTGGGTATTTTCTAGTGATTTCTAGTTAATTCAAGAACAAATTCATTCAAGAAAGTTTTCCTTCCTTTCTCCTTAAAATTTCTTGATCTAATTGGCTATTACCAAGCAATATAGTTAGTTTGTGAAAGGTTCCTCTCTCCCTGCAGCTCATTTGTGATCTTTTGAGCATTATCTAATCACAGATGACTTCTTACGCTGAAGATTACTAAAAAAAAAAAAAAAAAAAAAAAAAAAAGAAAGAAAAAAAAACATGTCCTCTTTCCCAACTTTTTCAACTGATACAAATGAGTTCATTATTTTGAGGTTTTTTTTCAGAAAAGCTCATGGCAAAGTATTATTTTCAAAACGCTTTATAGATCTAAACTCCTGGCATTTCTTCTACTGATTCTTGTTAACTTCAGTTTGCATCATTTATCCTTTTGCAGGTAAGAATTTATTTCCAACAACTACAGCAGCAACTTGGGCATCTGAACAGATGTTCTTCTGAAACAGCCAACATAGTTCACCACATCTTGAACTTTTTCCTTTTCTTCCCCAACTTGCATTACTGCTCCTATCTTTCTTAATCCTTCTCTTTCACACCCCTAATTTATCCAAAATATTTTGAAATAAGAATGTAGAAATTCATTTGCATCTCTCCTGTTCTTCCCTTGCTTGTTCCCCTCCCACTTCCTAATAATCCAGTGTTAGTATTAAAATTAAAAAGAAACATTTTCAAACAATTGATCAAAAACATGTAACTGTATTGTACACAAAGACACAAGATTAGTAGTATTTGTTAGGAATGGTAATACTACAAAACACTGGTATGAAAATTCAACTTGGCCAGATACTGTTGCCAAAAAAAAATAAAATAAAATCAGAAAACCATAAACCTAAAAAAACCAAAACCCTACAAAAAATCAAACTTAAGTAAAAGAACTACTCCCCTTCCTTTATTAACATTACTTCAACAACATATTCAAGAACTAAGATGATGTATTTTTGAAAAGTTCCTGTATGTCTACATGAGCTAAAGAGAAATTCAGATCCACCTCGGTCACAACTGACAGCAAGCCTGTGAATATATGCCTATATGCCTTGGAAATGTCTGCCACAGTATTGGTACATCCTTCTCATAAAGGTACAGAAAGATTCAACTCCACATTAATGTTACTTTATTTCTTGACATGTTCGTGCACTATTCAAGAGATTGCAGTAAGACCACACTTTAACCATGTATGATTCAGTTTTCTGGCAGGTATATTGTTACCTGTCCAGACAGAAGACTGTTTAAAGTTATGGAAGGGATGTGATAATTGGGAAAGCCTCTGCTCTACAACTCTGTCATTTTTGAAAGATCACAGAGATCAGGTAAGGTGCCTGAGAACTGGAGGAAAGCCAATGTCTCTCCAGTCTTCAAAAAAGGCAAGAAGGAAGACCCTGGCAATTAGAGACCAGTCAGCCTCACCTCCATCCCTGAAAAAGTAATGGAGCATGTCATTCTGGAGATCATAGCACATGGAAGAAAAGAAGGTTATCAACAGTACCCAACATGGATTCACTAAAGGGAAGTCATGTCTGACTAATCTGATGGGCTTCTGTGATGTTGACTGAATGGGCAGATGCAGAAAGAGCAATGGATGCAGTCTACCTGGACTTCAGCAAGGCTTTTGACACTGTCCCCCATAATAGCCTCATGGGAAAGCTCAGGAAGTATGGGTTAGAAGAGGGGACAGTGAGATGGGTTGAGAACTGGCTGAATAACAGAGTTCAAAGGGTTGTGATCAGTGATGCAGAATCCAGCTGGCGACCTGTAACGAGCAGTGTTCCCCTGCAGTCAGTTCTGGGTCCCGTCTTACTCAACATCTTCATCAATGACCTGCGTGAAGGGATAAAGTGCACCCTCAGCAAGTTTGCTGATGATACTAACCTGGAAGGACTGGTCGATACACCAGAAGGCTGTGCTGCCATCCAGTGAGATATGGACAGACTGGAGAGCTGGGCAAAGGCAAACCTAATGAAGTTCACAAGAAGTGTAGAGTCCCACACCTGGACAACAACATGTAGAGAACAACATCATGCACCACTACAAGTTCAGGGTAGACCCCTTGGAAAGCAGCCCCATGGAGAAGGACCTTGGCATCCTGGTGGACAATAAATTATCCATGGGACAGCAATGTGCCCTTGTGTCCAGGAAGGCCAATGGTATCCTGGGGTGCATAAAGAAGAGTGTGGCCAGCAGGTTGAGGGAGGTTCTCCTCCCCCTCTACTC
>WTSP01015858.1:0-36968 GCA_025331215.1 Actenoides lindsayi | reverse complement strand
AACAGTATGAACTTGTCTGTACCTTAACAACCAGAAAGGAGATGCGGGCGGAGCTTTGCCGTTCACACAAAAAAAAAAAAAAAAAAAAAAAAAAAAAAAAGCGCTTCTAACAAAATTCCCGCTCCGCCCCCGCAGCTCGGCCGCCTCAGCCTCGCCATTGCCGCAGCCTCCCGCCCCTTCCCGTCGGAGAGGGGCCTTCTGCGCATGCGCGCGGCCCTCCCCCGTGCTTCCGGCGGCCCAGAAGCTTCAGCCGCGCGGAGCCGCCATGGAGCGTTACGAGCCGGCGGCGCTGAACGTGCTTCCGGGATCCGACTTCAGGCAGTAAGTCCCGGGGAGGGGAAGGGCCGGACGACGGGTGGGTAGGACGGACGGACGGACACACACACACATTCCTTCCCCCCCCCGCCCCGAAACGGCAGGGCCTGGCGTTGGGCCGCAGTCTGGCTGCGGGCAGCAGTGTCTGCTGGGCTGCGGTGGGTGAGCAGCGCTTTCGGTACGGGTACCGCCAGCCCGGGGGGGGGGGGAGGTGCAGCCCCGGGGGTGCCCAGGGAAGAGCGTCTGTCCGTCCTGCGCCGCTGGCGAGACGGGGGGACCGGCAGCTCGGACCAGGCGGAGCCCGAGGGGGTGGCGGAGGCGCCAGGTTTGGCTTGGCCGTGCTGTGTAACCGCGGGCAACGCTGGAACCTGAGCGCGGAGGCTGGGCTGCGGTTACAGGCTCTGTGTTAGGGCTGCCCTGGGGTTGTACACGGATATTTGGGTTCGCCGCGTAGAGGAGCGAGGGAAGCACGTCCGTGTAAGAAAAGTCTCAACGGTGGAGTTGGCTACCTTCGGTCAGCTTACTCTTCTGTGGGTAGCTGTTAAATTTCCATAGGGAAAGTCTGGATGGGGTTCTGCTTTCCACCCTGACCGAAGTTGAGACAAACTCTAGTAAAGAAAAAGATCCCGAATATCTTTTTTTATTTTTTTCGCTGAGTATGCTACCTAACTGTATGGCAATACAGGATCAGCAAAAAGTGCTCTTTGCTTTAGTGTATGAGCTGTGTGTGGCTGCACACCGCTCTTCTGATGACTGTCAGAGGATGAGATTATTTCTTCTTCCCAATTCCACTTTTTTTTTTCCAAAGAAATGGCAAGGATAAAATGTGATTTCAAGCGTATACTACGTCACAGTGGTATCTTGATAAAACTTACTGAAACTACTGATACAAAAATTGCTGTGGAGGTTTAAAAGTTATGTGTTTCTGACTTGAGTTGGTTTTTAACGTGTGTTTGTGTTTCGAAGTCTTAAGGACGCGTGACATTGAACCTGGTAGTCTTTGAAAGTCAGAAGGATAATTGCTTGGCTTACGTGTTAAGATCAGCATAAAATAATGTCGTCAGCCAAGCAGAGTGAATGAAACCTGGTGAAAGCACACATGGAAACAAGCTGTATGTGGTGGTTTGTAGATACAAAGCCTCTTCTAGCAGAAAGTTCAGGGAGACCTTACCAAGCACATAATCCTTCATTGTGATTCTCTTGCTCAAGGTTGTCTAGGTTTAGGTCTGTGAAGGGGAAAAAAAAGCTTACTAATGTTTTGGCATATTGATTTTGAGTTCTGATCATTGCTACGGTTACTCCTAGTTTCTCAGTGGAAAACTGAGAGATTATTTTAAATAGAGGAACAACAGCTAATAAAAAGGAACTTGAGTAGTAAGCTGTTGAAGTAATTTCTTTATACTTCCCCCCCCTGTAGGATTTGTTATTTTCCTAGGCTTGTAGGGCTTTTTGAAAACCTAAAAATAAAAATGGGGAACTTAGCAAGCTGTAATGCAGAATACTGTCATATGATGAGTGCATGTGCATCTAATATTATATATTTAATAATTATGTAATAATACACTGATAAACTTGTTAATGTAACCCCCGCTGTGTTATTAATGCTTGCAAAGCAGTAACAGGAAAAAATCTAAACACTGTCTTTGGGAGCTTTGATTGGCAGAATCATTGCATCGTTTTGAATACTGTGATTTTTTTTCCTATTGCAGCCACCAAATGCATACTTCAAGTCTGTATTGTTTCCAAATGATACACATACTCGGCTCTTGAAAAGTAATTAGCTTCTGTGTGGGACAAGTTCTTGTCCTGTTTCAGGCATATATATATTATGACTTTCTTCTGTGTGTAACTTCTCTCATTTATTTCAGAAATGACGGTTCTTTAACATCAACTTTAAGAACACTTCTATTCTTCACAGCTCTAATGATTACATTACCTGTTGGGCTGTATTTTTCATCAAAGGCTTATGTGTTTGAAGGTAATTCTGTTTCTGCCAATTAGCATTACTATTGCAAAAAAAAAAAAAAAGAGGAAAGCACAATAGTCTAATAGCATCTTTATTCTCCTTCCTCGTTTGAATGGTTCCTTATGCAGACTAAAGACTTTGTAATGGCTAATTAGAAGAGAAAATTATATAAGTGGTCAGTGCACCCTTCCCTGCATTGTGGTCTGCTATCTGATATTTGCTGTTTGTTACACAGTCACTGTTTATATAGTGCATCATTCCCCTCACCTAAAAGGTATCTAACACCACCCTGCAGCAGGCTTCTGTCAGAATCAGCAGGGACAGGTTTCCTGCAGGTGTTGGAAGCTAATTGGGTAGTCAAGACAATAATGTTATTTAATGAGTTTGTTTTTTGCTTCTTAAAACAGACCTACATTTGCAAATGTAAACCAGTTAAGTCACACACCCAGTTTCAGATATTGAATGTGATTTTTTTTTTGTAGAGCTTTCTTTTAATTTAAAACAAACAAACAAAAAGAGTGATTTTTAGCTGTTTGTTTGGAGCAGTTCTGTCAAACTGCTAAAGATCAGCCACATTCTAGCCTCGATTCTGCAGGGCTTTAATAACTTCCTAATGCTGCAGGAGAAGAATATCTTCCTGAAAAGTGGGGTGGGGAGGAGGGAGGGAGAGTGCAGCTGCTCTTAAGAGCAGTTTGTGAATATATAACTGAGTTCTTCCAAGTTGATTCCCCTTTGGTGTGCACTGCTGTATGTAGTTCTGAAGGCTGAAGCTGAAAGCCTGATAAGTAGCTTTCAAGATCCTTTTTAACATGTTTGGTTTTATTTTTATACCTGGGATGTAGTAAGCTGAGCCTTAATTTTGCTGTTTCAGTTAATGGCAAGATCTGTCAGCAGTGATAGCGTTGGGTTTGTGTTTGGAGGGTGATGGTTTTGGGCACAATGTGATATGTGGTTTATTGTTCTGTTGGATTTGGTGGTTGTTTTGTTTTTTAAACAAATGAAGAGAAAAGATGTTTTGGTACATGGTCTTTTGATACGTGAAGGCTTATTTCACGGGAGACACAGTCGTGTAGCTTAACTGGTAATGAATTCTTTTACGGTCTAAATGTAGAAGGTAGAAGTCCCCTAAAATTAATTATCATTCTACCATTTTATCCTGTTAAAGTAGCAAATAAATTATATCATCATTGCCCCCTCCTGCTCCACAAAGAGAGTAGAGTTACACTTGTGGAAAAAAAGGTTGTTGAGGTTTAGAGGATTCTGGGAGATAGTAACAGAAAAAGTGAATATTACAGAACTTGAAGCTGTTGGCTTCAAAACCAGGGTATTTTATCTTAAACATTGAAAATTTCAGCGTTGCTTTATTCCAGAAATAGTTTCAAGGTCTTGAATTATCATGGTGAATTCTTCCCTGTGAACCTTTCTGAGCTCAGCCTTTTGGTACAGGGATAAATGTAACTTTGGTCTTTAGTAAGAATTGTGATTTGTCATTTCAGTGTTCCTGATAACTAATATTCTCTACTTTCTTTATTTTCTCAGGTACCTTAGGAATGTCCGACAGAGACAGCTATTTCTATGCAGCCATAGTTGCTGTAGTTACTGTTCATGTGGTACTTGCTCTCTTTGTATACGTAGCGTGGAATGAGGGTTCTCGACAGTGGCGGGAAGGCAAACAGGACTAGACCGAAGATCACCGTCGTCTGATGCCTACAGACTGTAAATTAGATTTGTGAGCTGAAGGACTAGCATTCCTCAAAGCATACATGAGGCTGGTGCCTCAACTCGAGTTAGAATAAGACTTGGGCTCATCTGGAGTATGTACGGGTGTTTTCTGTAATGCTGATGGAAGTTTTTCTTCTTGACCCAGCCTCTACTGGGTCAAGCTGAGGGGGTCTTCACCTGGAATTAGAATTACGTATTTTTGAAAAAAGAAAATACATCCTGTAGCTATTTTTGTCATTCCTACTATTTTACTGGCTTGCTCTGAAAATAATATTGGCATGAAGCAAGCGCTATATTTTTAAGTAGTTAAATTGCTAGTTAAAAAAGCTGTTACTCACTATCCAGCTACAGTGGAAAAGATGGAATTTCACTTTGCTGTGGATAGTTTCCTGATTTATGGGTGTTGTGGTTTAATGCAGTCAGCAACTAAGCCCCATGTAGCTGCTCACTCCCCCCACATGAAAACTCTTGTGTTCTGCTTCATAAAGGGCAACAGTTGCAGATGGCTACATGAAAAATTTGATTCTCTTCATAAATATTAACTTGTACACTGTGAAATGATAATACGTTGATTGTTTTCTTTTTTCCTTGGTTGTGTATAGAAACTTTCTGTGGTCAAACCATGGTGTAACTTTTTGTCTTGTAGAATAACCTGAATTTCATTTTACTGTTGTGTTTCTGTTAGCAAGCTTTTTAGTCTGCAGATAAAACATTCTTCCTAAGGTTCCAGCAATTCACAGAACTTTTCCTAATGCTGCTGATTGTTGTTGACCTGTTGTACTTGAGGTCATTCTGTTAATTTGACTTTTCCAGTTTGTTGTATTAGTTGAGCATTTTTCGGAAGTGTTTTGCTTACTATAGGGCTTGGAATGGTTTTGGTGCTACATTTCTGTGGTAAAAATTATTCATAAATGAGACAAAAATTGGTTAGCAATGCTCAGTGGCTTGAAGAATGTATTCCCAATTCTCATTCTTGTCTCCACCCCGGTCTGAGGTGTGCACAAGCATGTATACCATGTCACACTAATGTAAATCAGTTTTTACATTTTGCTTCTGAGATGTTAACATTTTCAGTTCAGAATCCCATTGTCAGGTTGCTGCCAGCACACTGGAGAATGTTCTCATAGCACTTGAAATACAAATTTAGTTTGTCTGTTGGCATATTTCTCCAGTGTTTGTTTCCTTTCATGTATCTGATGTTCCTGTTAATGTCAAAGCTAATTTTCTCATGCCAGTTTTTTAAATGGTTTCATTGCCATTGTTGAGAGTTTAAATAATACTGTGTTGGGTTTACAGGGCAAGGTTTGGGGGAGAGGGGTGGCTTCTGTGAGAAGGTGCTAGAAGCTTTGGTTTTTATGAGGAAAAAAACTGCTGTGTGATCTCAGCTGGAAGAGAGGAGTGATAATATGTGAGAGGAACAACTCTGCAGACATCAAGGTCAGTGAAGGAGGGGAAGGAGGTGATGCAGGCAATGGAGCAGAGATTCCTCTGCAGCCTGTAGTGAAGACCATGGTGAGTCAGGCTGACCCCCTGCGGCCCGTGGAGGTCCACGGTGGAGCAGGTATCCCCCCTGCAGCCCGTGGAGGTCCACGGTGGAGCATTCTTTGGTGGGTATGTGTCCAGCAGTGGGTACCCATGCTGGAGCAGGCTGTTCCCGAGGGACTGCACCCTGTGGAAGGGACCCATGTTGGGGCAGTTCATGAAGAACTGCAGCCTGTGGGGAGGACCCACATTGGAGAATTTTGTGGAGGACTGTCCTGTGGGAGGAACCCCGCCCTGGAGCAGAGCAAGAATGAGGAGGAAGGAGCAGCAGAGATAGTGTGTGATGAACTGACTACAGCCCCCACTCCCTGCCCCGCTGTGCTGCCAAGGGGGAGAAGGTAGGGAAATTTGGAATAAAGTTAAGGCAAGGAAGAGTGGGAGGAAGGCATTTTAAGGGTTGGGTTTATTTCTCATTGCCCTACTCTGATCTGGGTAGTAATAAAATTAATTTCCCCAAGTGAAGTCTGTTTTGCCCATGACTGTATTGGGCTTTCCCTGTTCTCATCTCAACCCCATGAGCCTTTTATTTTTCTCTCTCCTGTCCAGCTAAGGAGGGTGAGTGATAGAGCAGCCTTGGTGTCCACCCAGGGTCAACCCACCACATGTACGAATATGGAAACTGATAAAAGTTGTGGGGAGATCAATATTCTTGTTGCTTTGGTTTTTAGTTTCTATGAAATGGCGATGTAAAATTTTTAATGGTGTAGTACTTTAAAGTGGTACTGTTAGTTTGTTCATTTTGTTACTAGGAATGGATTTGAGGCAACTTGTTAAAAAGACAAAATTGGGAAGACTTGGTCTGCGTAAGCCACTTGATACTTGGAAATTGCCTCTCAGTGGTCCATGGTGTGTTTGTACAGGCTGACAGCTCAGCAGTTTAGCTAAAGCAAGGAATTGTATCTAGCAGTGAGCAAACACCTTGAGACTGTAGCAGAAATCTTCTGGAATGTATTTCCAGGACTATGAATAGTAAAGGCAGCGGGGGAAATTGAGAAGTGGAAAGTCAGTGACTTCTCAGAATTAGTTTTCTTTTGTCCTTGCCATCTCTCATTTAAATGCCTGCAGAACGTTGTCGTGGGTATGCAGCCTGTGGAAGCATGCAGGTGGTCAGCTTTGGTTGGGGATGCCTGACTCAATCCATCTACTAACTGCTAGCGCCAACTAGGAAGCCTCCAGAGAAAATGGTGATGTTGGTGATGCTGTTGTTAATAGGAATTGTCGTACCCTAACGTTGATTAATGGATGTGAACTTTAAACAGTCTTTATATTTGAAACAAAATACTACCTACCTGTTTTCTGCTGTGTAAGAGAGGGCCTAGTAATAACTCTCACTTAACATTCAAAATCACACCAAAAATCCCACAAAAAAACCCCAAACCCACAACCTTCTGTGTAATTCTCACAGTGATGGTTGTTGGCCATTATCAAACAGGTACGAGGTTAAAGGATGTAATTTTGCCATGCTGCTACTGCAGCAGGACAAGCTAGAGGGCAGGCTGTGCTGCCTGGTCCTGTGATGGGACAGGGAAGGTTGTTTGCTGCCTGAAAGATCTCATTCTCAGTGCATTGGTGAGCAGTAAAATGTTTGGTGGTGTTGCAGTTTTGATGGATTTTAGGCTGCTGCACAGTTATTGTAGCTGAGTAAATTGCTCGGGCTTCTGATAGCCCATGCGATTGGACTATGTGTTCAAAGCCTCCAGGCACAGATATGGTTGGTAATAGTTCAGAAGAGTGAGAGATGAGAAAGGAGAAGGCCCTTGAAACAGTGAACTAAGCCACAGAATAACGTAATATGGGTATGACTGAAATTTAGGTAGCTGCAGCCCGTGGGATAAGGGGAGGAAGGGGAAGGGGTCCTGTGAAGCTAAGTGACTTGGGGAGGTGGGGTAGAGATGAGGTAGGCTGAGGACTGGAATGTGCTGGCACAGCTTGCTGTATCATGACTGAGGCACCATATGTTCTTGTTCAGAAGTGTTTATTCCACCATTCTCCAGGGGATTATGCAAAGCCATTGATCTGGAATATTAAATGTAAATCATACAAAATAGCAAGCCAATTCCGTTTTGAATTTCCAATTGAAGTTGTTCATAGGTTGACAGCTTTGCAGTGTGTGATCTGGGGCACGTTTGTTCATCTTTGTCTTGTACAAACTAGCATTGTTACAGGCTCTGAGTCATCTCATAAGGGCAGGGTCAAGCCTTTGGAGTGTGAATATTTCTTTTAAAATACCAAAGGAGTGACTGCTGCTCTAAAGTTTCTTTAGCTTTAATCAACTGTCAGTTTAAGAGAGACCCACAAGCTTCTTGCTTCAGCTTCACAGGAAACAGTGCCTGCTGTTCCCTGAAAGGGAAGGAGGGTCTCTTGGGCTTGAGTGGGGCTTGCAACAAGGAAGTTCTGTGTAGTTTGGGGTGCCCACAGACATTCTGTTACCTGAAGACATGCTAATGTCTGAATTTCTGAGATGGTGAGTTGAGTCTGTTAGGAGGACTGACTCCGTGTTGCATAACAACGCCACTGTATTTAAGATGAGATGGAGGTAAACTCTTGGGACTTGAGGACTATTTGAACCTAAAATAGAAAGAAAAAATATGGGGGAAGTGAATGGGGATTTCTGCAGAAAGCAGATGGTTTTTTTAGGTGCTGGTGTCCCGGTTTGCATTCTGAAATCAAGAGACTGAGCCAATGGTGGTCCTGTTTCTGAAGGCAGGGAAGCTTTGTGGTGAAGGAGGAAGAAGAGCTTTGCAAGTTGAGCAGTTAACCTGGTGACTATCCAGCTGAATGCCTGGGACCAAGTTTTTTAGCGTGTGTTTGCTGCCCCATTTCACAATCCTCTTCGTCCTACCAGCTTTGGATGGCATGTTCTTGCCAAGATGATTCTCCATGGGTGCCCAGTGTTTCTGGGAGTGATCAGGTGCTTACTTGCAATGGTGCTTATACAATAGTGTAAACTACTCATAGGCCTGGGAAAAAAGCTGTTGGTGTTTATGGTTAACACATGACACAATGTGGTTTAATAGCTTTAGTGTCAATGGCCCTGGGCATAGACACAGGGGGGGGTGTTATTAATTAAAACTGTTTTTAATTGAAGAGTGATTTATGAGTGAGAGTAACGGCAGTCAAAGAACAAAAACCACCGTGGGTGTGAGCCTGTGCTGCGGGCAGCACCGAGGAGCCGTTTCATACCTCTGCAGTTTTTCATCCTCAAGATGCAGAGTTTCTCTTCACTTGCTTGACTCATTAATGCAGCTCTGCTGATGTTGGAGATCAAACTCTGTGACTTCCAGTTAGCACCACAGCTGGAATGCTTCATACAGCTCATTTTAACAGAATGAGTATTTGTTGTGTAGGTGGGTTTTGTGGCTGATGGAGAAGACAGAAGAACCAACTTTGCTTTCAAACCTTAATGCAGCTTCAGCCCTTTCCTAGAACAATTACTACAGAACTAGCAAATGTTGGATGATTCTTAATTTGAAGCATTATGATAGAGCAGTTGCCTTTAGAAGCTTGTGCTACATCTTCAATACCACTGTTTGGGTTTTTTTTTTCCCTCCCAGTGTAAAAAACCTCAAAACCAAAGGTGATTCTGATCATTTGGGTGTTTGAACTGTTTTGTTGACTGTGTGTTAGGTGCAGCTAAGCTGTGTTTAAATGTGGAGCGGTTGTAGCCCATCATCTGCAGGTTTAGCCCAACATCCCCGAGACTTGCTGGGTGGATATCAAATTCTGTGTCATGTGGTTAATAGGAGGGTCCTCTGTTTGCCTCAAAGCTTAGTGGCTTCAACAGGATTATTGGAAATAATCTTGAATAGCAGCTGTTTCTGTTTCACAGCTCCCAGTTTTACTAAATGAAAACTGGATCTTCACTTGCTTTTTTTATTTGAAATAAAGCTATAATGGCATCTCTCTTCATGGCAATGGCTGACTGGTCTGTTACGTTTAGCCAGTCCCTTTATTTCTAGCTAGCATTTATGTCTAACCCATCATACTTTTACAAGCAGCAGCAAGTTCCTCACTCTTTTTAGCACTTCTCCCTCTTTGCATCTCCTAGATATTTGTCAAGTGCTTTCAATGGGAGCAGATATTTTTTGTAGTGTGACATCTGTATTGATCCCTAGTCAAGATTACGTTGAGCTTTGTGGGGAGAGATGAGGTTTTTACAGCACTTTGTGGGAATTGTGCTTTCCTGCCCATGAATTTTCAGAATTCTTGGTGCTATTGGCTCTGATATTTTGAGGCATGAAAACAGTAATCCCGGGGGGGGGAAAGTTTCCAATTATAAACAATTCTTAATCAGATAGCTAATTGTCGTGGGCCTTGGGAGGAGTAGTTAACAACACTAAAATAATAGCATGTTTCTATGTTGTCACATGCTTAGTAGATTCAAAACCATCCAACTCTGCTTTCAAATGTAGTTTTATTTTAGGGTATTACAGAGCTTAAGAACACTAAATAGCACTGTCACTGTGATCCAGGCTGCTTTCACTTTTCCAGCTCTGTAGGAAAACTACATTGAGCCTGTTGGTAAGGAAGTCTTAGAGAGCACCTGGGAGTGTGTGATGCAGCTCTTCAAGAAGCCTGCCCATGCCAAAAAGCCATGTTTGCATTACACCAAGCTTATGCACTGGATTAATTTGGAAGCAGAGCTGAGTGGCTTGTGAACTTTCTGCCTCAGGTCAGCTGTGCTCTAGCTGCGTAGCCCAAATTGCAATTTGATGGGGTAAACAACTTCTGTGTGATTTTTATGAACTTTGTTCAAGGAGTGAACAGTTAATTCGTCACAGTGGGTAATTCTGCGTAACACCAGAACTAACTTGCTACAGTCTTAGTCAGTCGAAGCTGGAGAAGTGCAGTAACATGGCTGATTACATAAGCACAAGTTCAGTTGATCCCATCTGTACGTGGATATAATACGTGAACTGATTGACCAGTAAAGCAGACACAGTAATTTTTGTCTTGTCTCCTTGAATTCTGCCAAGACAGTTTTGCTTCAGTTCAAACTCGGCAGTTTGCTCAGCCTCGAAGGTGACTGTACAGATTGACCAGTAGGATGAACTGCTGCGGAACTCGGTGTGCTCCAGACTCCTGTAATGAGGAGGTGAGGCTTTGCAGCGTGAAGGAAACTCCCTTGCCCATGATCCTGGCTTGTGCAGAATTAGCAGAGGCTGGTCCTGAATCTGATAACAATATAAAATGCAGAAAATGAGGTATTGGAGGTATCTGTGCCAGGAGTATTGTGTTACGGGTGGGTAAGAAGATTTATCTATCAGTAACATGACACTGACTTCTTTTTCTCAGGTGCATTCCTAGCATTGGGAAATCTGTATAAAGCCACATTTACTCTTAACAGCCTTTGAAAAACACAATCTGTTCTTAATATTTCCCCAGGAAAAAATTCTACTTACATTAGGCTTTTGAGACTCTGTACAAATATAAGCTACTTACTCTTTAGCCAAAAAAAGAGCTTTTAGATAAAACTCTGGTGTTGGTGTTGATGGATTTTTCTCCTCAGAATACCCTACATACTCCTTTTGTGGGGAAAAAAAATGGTTACTATCACAAAATCATAGAATCACAGAATGTTAGGGGTTGGAAGGGTCCTCTAGAGATCATTGAGTGCAACCCCCCTGCCAGCACAGGATCACCCAGGGCAGGCCACACAGGAACAGATCCAGATGGATTTTGAAAACCTCCAGAGGAGGAGACTCCACCACCTCTCTGGGCAACCTGTTGCAGGCTCTGTCACTCTCACAGTGAAGAAGTTTCTGCTCATGTTGAAGTGAAACCTTCTATGCTCAAGTCTATACCTGTTATTCCTTGTCCTGTTACTGGGCACTACAGAAAAGGGACTGGCCCCTTCCGTTTGACACCCACCCCTCAGATATTTATAGACATTACTAATAAGGTCCCCTCTGTCTTCTCCTCTCAAGACTGAACAGCCCCAGTTCCCTCAGCCTTTCTTCATAGGGGAGATGCTCAAGTCCCTTAATCATCCTCATGGCATTCCACTGGACTCTCTAGTATATCTTTGTCTCTCTTAAATTGAGGAGCGCAAAGCTGGACACAGTATTCCAGGTGTGGTCTCACCAGGGCAGAGGAGAGGGGGAGGAGAACCTCCCTAGACTTGCTGGGGTTTTTTTTGTAAACCTGTTTTTGGGGGTTTTTTAGGGGTTGTTTCTAGTGAGATCTTGAATTAGAGGATACCTGGAATGTTACCAAATTTTGCGTAGTTTGATGTTCCTTTCAAAGTCTGTGCAGCTTACACAGTAGTGCATGCTTTCCTTCTTTTGTCAGTTCTAGTCCGTGAAATCCCTGTTTCAGCAGATCTTTGCCATTGTTCATATGGCTTTAGACTTCTCTAAGGTTCTTTCAGGCATACCTTTTTTCTCCCTCATCCTTTCCTTCCACCTCCTTCTAAAATCTTAAATAATAAAGAGGCAAAATTTATACACTGCTGCACTTGAACTATGTGATTCCACTATCCTTTCAATGCCACCAGATTGAGCTGGGAATGTCAGTGGTCAGGGTGCAGAATATGCTTGTGGTGCTATCTGGGGGAAAGATTGACATGAGACTGGAACAATACAGCAGTGAGTAAATGAGTTGAACTAATAAGCAGACCCATTTTTTTCATGTATGCTTTGGGGTATGTGCATGTCTTAGTCTTAGCTCTAAGCAGTGTATTGTTTAGGGAAGTATATACAAGCATGACTAATCTGCATTTGTCTCCCTCTCCCAAAACATTGTGCCATTTGAAGTGTGTTATTTTTCTGTATTTAAAGAATATTCTTTCATAATCCAAAAGCTATTTTTCATTTTTTTCTAGAACAATTGGTTGAAGTGTTTTTATTAATCTTTCTATTATTTAAGCACTTCTATCTGCAATACACAATAGAGGCAAATGAATTGATTTTTTTGAGACAAGTTTGCTTTTTATCTTACAGAAATGATGACTCATGAGATACATCCAACTCTCATCTGTATTCCTCCCCCAGCTAATAAGTTAAATGTGAGTTTTGCATTTGTATTGAAAGACAGCCTATGCTTACCTCACCAGGGAGCTTGTTTGAACATTGAGTTCACAAGAGAAAAATTCTTTGCCACAGTAGAACTGCATCTCTGGGCATTAAGGAGCTTTGCAAATTTGCTCCCTAAGTGAAGAAAACAGTATTTAATTCATTGTTCACATTTACAGTGATCCTAATCTGACACACTTGTAACTCTTCACGGTGATGCTGGAAGGTTTGTGGCTCTGATACATGACAAGACAGCAGAAAGCAGACACCTGTAATATTTTGTCTTTGAGCCTGTTAATCCTGCAGATGGAAAGTCTCAGGATGTACAAGATGCTGTACTGATCTAGGACAAGAACGCTCTATTTTCATTCTTACCAAAACAGCCCTACAAATGGTTGCTCTGGTGTAACTAAGAAGGAAACGTGGAGGATGGAGATGGTTGGAGGTACTTCAGGTCAATGTTGCTGCTGAAGCCTTGTGCTGTGGGAAGGTACCCTCAGCAGGAGCTGACTCCCATGTTAATGCAGCCAAGCTTGTTTAAAGCTAAAATGAGTTACAGCCTTGCAGCTCTGCAGGGTGCATACACCAGGAGTTTTAGCTGAGAGGAAGGAGAAGCAGATCTAGGTTTAAAGCCTCCCATGGGGGATGCCTGTTAGGGGTGTACAGGAATAAGAGGCTTTCCTTGTCTGCTCATGTCTGGCAAAAGTTTCACAGGTAGGATCTGACTTCTCTGACCCTGCTCTTCCTTCAAAAGGTTCTCGTAAACTGGGTGACATGACTAGGGGCAATACTGAAGCCTCTGTCAACTGGGATTAGGGAAAGAGTGTGAGAAACCAGTTGCAGTACGAATTGGTTACTTTGGAGTGCTGGCCCTGAAATCTGGCTTACGGGTGGATGTTTGAGTTGTCCATTTAACCTCAAAGTCTTGGGCAGAGATGTTTGAGTTCTGTTATAGAGCTGAGCCTGATGCTGATTATGTTCTTTTATAAAGATTTGATCCTTCTATGAGGTAAATACTGTGTAACATAGGACGCAGTTGAGCTCCTGAATTGGCTTTGCCTAGATGTTGATCAGTGTCTGGCTTTAGTATTTGAAGCCAAAACAGTGACATGGAAGTGAAGTCTCAGTCTGGACAGGCGTTTTTTCCTCTATTCTCTCTGCTAATTATTCAGTAGCTTCATAAGAGTAAGCCCTGTTTTTCCATGTACTCCTTTTTGGTGAAATCTGGAGAGGTAAAGCAAAGGAAGCAGCTCTGAAGAAAAATCCGCACTCTGAACATCACTTTCTTCCTGTTTGGTCACTGTGTTCTTAATATTGCTTTACAGATATTGGGATGACTGGTACTTAACTAAGGAAAGACTGTTGAGAGTGATTTTTCCAGAAATAACAAAATCCCCATGTGTAACTATCTCCTCCCTTTCACCGTTTCTTGGGATGAGAGGGACTGGTGGTAATTACAGAGGCTGCTGAACAGACATGTCCGTAGCCTCCATCAGCCAGAGCTCTGAGCCTCTTTCTGCGTGATGCTGGCTAAGGTCAGACTATTTACCAATTCCTGATAAAAGGGGGTTGGAGATTTTGCAGCATTTTCATTTTCCTGGAATTCTCCACAGTAAGTGTGCTGCTGTGAATGGAGTTCTGATAGATGAACCTGAAGAAGTGCAAGTGATTTACTGGGTCACGTGTAAAAGGGTTAAGCTTTTTATCTCACAGGATGCTAAACAGAACGGGCCTCTGCAAGAATAAAGGATGAAAGCAACCTAAACCATCATCTTCACATTTTCCAATGGAGAAAACCACTTTGGGCAGACGCAGCATGTGGAAGAAGAGATTGCACCATGGCAGGAAGGGGAAGCTGAACTCTGTGTTGAAGTTCAAAGACTGAAGGCTCTGGAGGGTAATTTACACTCATGCCTTACAAGCCCAGTTAGGATTTCAGTTGCAAGTAGAGCAGAAAACAGAAGCTTAGGTCAGACAGTTCTGCTGAAAAATACATTGGGCAGCTCTGTGAACAGGCAAGAAATGTCTTTATAGTTCGACAGGTAAGATTCAGTTTCTCCCATCCCTTCTCAAGACAACTGCAAGTGGAAAAATACTGTGACTGACTACAGGCCAGTAGGGCAAGAGAGATTTTTAACTCTCTGTGACAGAGAGAGAGTGACTTTCAGCTGGCTTCAATGAGCATGGTTTCATGGACACTTCAGCACTAGAACTGACAGAAGTGCAAGTCGGGTGGAATTTTTGGGGGTGGATTCCTCTTAGCTGGTGTTAACAACTTTCCTTAATTTGAATTTTCATGAATGGTGTTTTGGTTTGACATAAGCCTGTCCATGGGCTGAATGTAATGCATCATTCCAAACTTAGGAGTGCAAGGTAAACAAATTCCCAGTGCAAAAGGACTGGGACTTCAAACCCCTCCCTTATGCTAAAAGTAATGTTAAAAATACAGTATATGTATAACATGCTATATGTAAATACCTTCTGTTAAAAGTAAACAATAATGAAGATAGTATCTGTGTGCTGAAAAAAAAAAATCTTATTTCACAGAAAAGTAACTTAGTGTGTATTTTGCAATTTGGTGTTCCATATAGCGTGGTATTAGTTTCCTCATTCATTTGTAGGTGCTTGCTCATTAGGCAAGATCTCCTTTACAAATTGTAGGGGCTGTTTAAATGCTTTAGGGGATGAGCATATTTATTACAAGCTGATAATCCTTGTAACTTGTTACATTAAAATATAAATGGATTAGAGTATAGTCTGATGAGAAGCATGAAAGTGATTACTAAAACCACGCAAATAAATGCAGTGGAACCCTAAATAGTGTGATAATCCTCTAAGGGGAAATTGCACCCTCATTCATTTATAATGGTATTGAGATTGACTTTGTTTTAGTCCAACTTTGAGTCAATGCCTCCATGAAAATCTCATGACTTGCCTTCCAAAATGACATCAAAGACGAAAGGAGAAAAACAGTCTTGACAAAACCAGGTCACTACATCAGCAAGAACAGAGTGGGCTGAGCTCTGCTTCCTAAATCAAAGCCTTGCTGCAGGAGAACTACTGCACTCCCCTTAGTGTGTCATGAGTGCCATTCTCGGCAGTGAGGGACCAGAAAGTGTCACAACAGCAGATAAAGGGCTGAAGGCGTTAGGCAAAGCCTGGTGCCTCTCCTCTCTGAGCACTGCTGTCCTGACATGAGAATGTGGGGGTACTCAAGGCATTCCTTTAGGGGCCATGTCCTGGTCCCAGCTATGCCAGCCCCTGCACAAGCTCGGAAGGAAGAGGAATAGCAAGTCCTTTGTGCTTAAATCAAGCAAAATCGCAGCAAGGGAACCAAGATGTTCTGCTAGCCCTGTGCTTGCAGAAGAGCAACTGTCCTTTTGTAGTCTTGCCTAGGAACTCCCAGGACTGGAAGAGACTAAGGGTCTTCTAAAGCATACAAATCTCCGATGTCTGTGAACCATGAGGAAGAATGTACAGGCCAGGAGCTCATCTCAGTCTACCTAGACCAACAAGCTGTCAAGAGGCCATCATCTTTCTTTTCTGCCACCATTCGTGTGTATCCCTGGAAGAGCTGTTCACAAGGAGATGGAGATCCGAGTACACACGTGCAGGGCCACCCAGGCTGCTGTGGGATTGCCATGCGGGCAAAACAACTCCTTGAGCTGTCACCAGTGGTGGGGTGGGAGCTAGAGGACATTTGTGAACAGGACTCTGCTCCAGGATCCTGTGTGACAGTGTCCTCCAGACATTTTTGTAAAGGACCATTTAGGTGTATGTAGCCAAAACTTAACGAGATAATTACATAGCTGGCAGGGCCAGGTAATTAATAGCTGGTACAGCATTCTGTAGCATATGGATTCTTTTACAGGTGTTTTGTGCAAAGTGGGAGTGCTGAGGTGTGCTGGTTTGCAATAGGGTGAAAAAACCTACAAGAAGGAGGAAATGCGTTTCCTATGTTTTGGGGTTTTAATTAAATAATGAGCAGTGGTAGCGATGGTAAAGTGCCAAGGCTTCTCCAGGGACATGCTTACTGAGCAAGTGATCTGCAGAGGGAACCTGGATGCAGGAGGCTCATAAAGGTGTCTGTGTTCAAGGACAGCATCTGTTCTTGCCAACAAGCCTCACGCTTTGTGTTGCTTATTTACTTAATGAGGAAGAGACCTTTACTTGTGTCTTTGACCATACGGGTGCAAGGCCCGACTTCTGGTGTAACCAAGCGAATAGCAGTAACAGCAAGGGGTCTCTTGCAGGTTTCACTAAAGGCATCCAACCACACATGTAGCAGATACTAAATGGAAGCCGCATGGCACAAGCTTTGCTCTTTCTATAGAACATCTCAGGCAAGATTTGCCGAAATCAAAGACCTAGTCTCGGGCTTGAAATGTCACCCTGAGCAATCTGTCTCCTAACGTAACCACCACCGAGCACTGAAAGCTGAGTCTGCTCCTGCACTCGTGGTCTGGTGTTCCCCTGGCTGCGCCTTGTCAGAAAGGAACACCCTAGCTTCCAGCAGAAGCAGCTCACCAGGGTGTTCAGGTCAGCCACCTCTCCCCGCTGTGTCCTGAAGCTCTGCAAGCTCTGCAGGGGTATGGAGAGGAGCAGTCACCCGGGCACATGTGTGGTCCCGGGGCAGGCTGCGCCCCTACAAAGCGAATGCTGAGCGTGAGCTGCCCTGACCTAACAGGCCCTTTGGAGGGGTAAACTCAGGGAGGGAAAGAGAAACTTACTTTTAATAATATTAGGAAGAACTGCCTTGGTTTCAAGTGAGTTAATATCTCTGTGCAAAATAAATGGCTTCTATCACCTTAGGCTTTTCTGGGTAGGATTTTGAGCAGAGCAAGCTAATCATGATTCTGGCTCATTGGGATTTTAAATGGCATTCTTGCTCCTTGGTATAAACATGAGGTGATAGCATGCGGGAGGTCTTTAATCCTGTCTTCTAGATTTAAATTTTATAGGATTAGAATTATTATTTTAAGACTTTTGTTTCATCTTGAGCACTGGCAGAGGCAAGCAGGTAACTGAAGGTACACACAGAGCGTTTTAATGTGGCTTCTTCCTGAAATCATCTGAGCAGCCAAGTCCCCTCAGACCACAGCCCCACCCTCCCATCTGCATTTTGTAAGGGTATTACCACTGTAATTAATAGGAGTTGTATAACAGTACCTAATTAAACTCTGATCATATAGTGTAAATTTAACTTGATTATCGTTAACCTCGGTGAACTCTGCAGGAGATTAATCCTGGTGATTCACTCAGCACAGAAAGCAACAGCGCCAGTTTTGCAAAGGACCAAAATATTCGTGTATAGAAGTGCTCTGTGTTTTGAAACCCTGCGAGGTCGAGCCACGTACCGATGACAACACCAGTGTCAGCCAGGGGATTGCACTGCAATTGGAGTCTCCCTGTTTCTAAACTGGTTAACAGCCACTGGGATGCCAGCAGGCTCCTACAGCGCAGATCTTAAAATCACTGTATAAGGAGTCTGAGAGGATTATGGCTTACGTAAGAGTTTTATGTCTGTCCTAAAGCTACAGCCCCTATGCGTTTGTGGGCTGTGTACTGTGTCCACCAGTGATTCATGGACACCAGCACCTCCTGAATGGTGGCAGGCCATGTGGGATGAGATTTCAAACACAGGACCTGGTCCCTATCTTACGAAAGCTGTTGCAGTTTTGTCTGTGGGAACAGAGTGAAGCCAGTAATGTTTATTTATCTTGATATCTGCAGATTAAAATGCTGTGTGCTTGAGAATGTTTCCACTTTCCTTTGCTAAAATACCAAAGGAGCCTTTGTAAAATAATGGTTTTTTTCCTGTATCTAGTCCAGAAGTACAGGCTATGGGGTTTGTCCTGTCTTTTGCTGAGCACATCTGTTTGTTGGCCGCTAATAATAGTTTAATCAATGGGGCCGATTCCTACATTATTCTCTGCCTGACAGTAGCCCAGAAGACCCAGAGGAGATCAGAAAAAGATCTTTTGTACGTGTCGCTTTTTTTTCCTCTTTTAATTAAAAGCAAAGAGAAAGTTTTACTCTTGTTTGCATGAATGGTCACATCAAACGGTACAGGAAAATCTAGGCCAAGCTGCTTTCAGCGGGCTAAGGAACACTACACCGTGGCACCGCGTCCTTTCCTAGTAGCAATGCCTCTTAATAAACGCCACGCACCTTTTGAACTTTCCCTGATCCTGTTAGCTTTGCTTTTCACGAGTACCCCGAAGCCCACCTTGCCCCTCCCGCCCTCCCCGTGGCGTGGCCGTCCTTAGGAGATGTGTCCGTGTGGGATGGGAAGGCGAGGGATGCGCGCGGGGAAGCGCGGCTGGTGCTTCCTCGCCGCCTGCGGAAACGGTGCCAGTTATATAACATCCTCGCTGGGGAACGAGGTGAAACTCTGTCAACTCTTCTGCAGGAGCTTTCGGAGGGTTTGGGGCTGCTGGCTGGCTAAAGGGTAAGTCAGGAGTGTGTTTCTTGGGGCGGGGAGGGGTGTGCACGCAGGTGTGTGGTAGCGTGTGGGGTGCTGAAAAGAGGGTCCAAAATTACAGGCTGAGATTTGCAGGCACTGGTACCTTAGGCAAGCACGGCCGCTCTGCGCAGTTAGCACGTTGCTTGGAATAGATCATTTTTAGGATATTGCTGCTTTGTGAAGCAGCTCTCTAACTTGTCTGTACTGTTTTTCGGGTTTTCTCTAATGTGTCTGAAGCACAATTAAGAATATGCTGTGCTTAAGCCCCAGTGGCTTTCCCTTCGTCATGGTAATAACTCTCTCTGAGAGGAGGCTGTGCTCAGGCAGTGAAATTCTTTAATTACATCTAACAATCGCAAGGTGTTGTTGGCCCCACTCAGAATGCAACTTGCTAGGGCTTCGCTGTTGTTTTTTGCACTTGTGGAGCTGTGCCTGTTTGCAGCTCAGCCGGTACGCTTGCTCGTCCAAGTGCAGATATTGATGTTGACTGGTGAGCGCAGGCTGGGTGACTGGGAGTGCTGGGTACCCACGTCTGTTTTGATTTAAGCTGGAGCTATAGGTCTGGGTGTGCCTGCCACTGTCACAGAACTGCTACTCATACGTGCAGCGCTCGCTACTGCCAAATGTACATCTCGGGGCAGAAAGCAATCTCAGTCTGCAGCAAGATGAACAACAAAGTGAATGCCAGAGCTTTCAGGGGTTATGTTACGGGGGTTATGCTTGCTCTGTAAGTGTTGTTTATGCTTAAAGCTTGCGGGATTTACTGGTGAAACTGGTGGTTCCCTTACGGAAATGGAAGGGCTGTGGAGAGGGGCTGTACAATCCATAGCCCACTTAGCTGTAAACTCAGAAGATTCAAACAGTGAGAAACAGAGCCCAAATGAACCTAAATAAACAGGGGGGTCTGAATTATTCACAAACAGAAATGTCTGTTCCTGAATGGTCAGGTGCCTGAATCCAGAGCAGCCTCAGGCTGTGGCACTGGCATTGCAAGGGTGAGCGCTGTCCTAAAATGAACTGTGCAACAGAGAAATGGCTTGGTATTAGACACAAGCTCGTATTCCCCTGGGACTGTGAATCTCTTGTGCTCAATTTTTAAGCTCTTCTTTTTTTTTTTCTTTTCTTTTTTTTTTTTTTTTTTTGTTTTTTAATCTGGAAGGTACTTTCTTGCACCATTTCTTGTCACTTTGTTTTTTCCTTTTTTATGGTCTGGAGATTACACGGAGCCAATTACAGACAGTCCGTTGTCTTTTAGAAACTGACATTACTAATGAGTAATGTGTCATTACAAAGCTGTGTTCCATCTTGTTTTAAGTACTATCCAATCATTTCTGAAAAACTGATGAATATTAGATGGGTAAACAAAACCATTACTGCTTAAAAGCACTATGTAGGGAGGCACTGAATTCAGACAGTGTTTATCCCTAATATCACAGCTATTAGGGATTTACCCCCCCCCCCCTTTTCTTCTAAAACAAGGGAAGTTAAAAGTGAGAGAATCTGTTAAAAGACCAGCTGGAAGGGGCCCAGGCCTTTACAACAGCATTCTTTGAAACTGAAACATTTAAAACTCCAACTAAATAGAACCCTAATACTTGATTACGTTAACATACAAACACACTCTGCTTCTGAAAGATAACTACTTAGTTTCCTTTCAATACCTCTGTGACCTGGTCTACAAATATGCATCCATATGCTTAGCTTTGAACACCAATTAAATCCACTGAAGTCAGCAAGATCCAAGCCAGTGTTTAAAACAAGAGTATATGGGGAGGTGCTGACAGTTGGCTACTGCAAAGCTTACAGCACCCACAAAGCCTCTGTTTCAGGATTACCACGCAAAAATTGTAAACAAAAATATAAGCATTATCAATCTGCCATAGTGTTGGAAAGCAATTACATTTTTCCGAAAGGGAACCAATGACCTTGTCAGCCATGTGGCAAGAACAGAGATGTGAAGTTGTCTCTAATTAATCAAAAATGTTGGCTTTTTTTTTATATTATGTCTTATAGCTTGCCTTTGGAAAATTAAGTGTCAAGCTACGAAACTCAGGACTTCAAATCTCTCCTGTAACTGCACCATCCTGCAACTTCTCAATACAAAGAGAAGTTACTGTAGACAAAAATCACACAATTTGTTAAACGAAACAGTCCCATTCTTCCACCTAAGCTAGTTTCAGAGCTGTATCACACAGCACTGAATAAGAAATACAGCGATTAAACCAGAATAAAAACTAACTTAGGAAGGCAGATCATCATACAGTCGAGAAGAAATTTTAAACTGCAAAATATGAAGTCAAGCTTCATTCATTCTGCATTTGTCTTGGTGTAATTACAACAGTAACATGTCTAGTGTATGCTCAAGGAGGGGAGAGAATATTCTCTAGCCCAATTAAGTCTTAAGGTTTTGGAAAGTATGTTGTGAAACAGAAAAGGGCACTTACTATCCTTGGCTTGCCCATAAATTTCCCTCAACTTCTAGTTTCCCAGTGATCACAACATTTTATCTACATGATTTTAAACTCTTTGTTAACCAAAACAATGCAGAAAGCCATACTGTTTCTGTTGTGTGTCCCCCTTCCCCCTCTATCACCATTTTTGTGGGAATCATGGCAATTACTGTCAAAGTCCCGTGAACATAAACCTTTGCATACTTCTAGACTGGAATCAAAACTTCACTTGTTCATAAACTTCTAAAAGTGAAAACACAGTACATTTCTTCTCTCAAGTCTGGCTACCTTGTACAAGCAGGTGTCAACTATCTCATTGCAAACTTTCTCAAGGTCATCAGTGACTTCAAGTCTGGATCTTACAAAGTCACACAGCTCTTCATTTCCCATAACATCCCAGATACCGTCGCAAGCCAGTATGATGAACTGATCATCTTCTTCTGATCTCTCGATTTCATAAACTTCAGGCTCAGGTGAGACCAGCTGTTCTGTAGGACCTTTCCCATGGACACATTTGTAATCAAAGTCCCCAAGTGCCCTTGAAACAGCAAGGGAGCCATTCACACGCTGAATCATTACAGAGCCACCTGCGTTCTGTATGCGCTCCTTCTCCAGCGGATTACTTGGTTTGTGATCCTGTGTGAAGAAGTGAACCTTCCTGTTTCTACAAAGTAAACCTCTCGAGTCTCCACAGTTGATGAAGTATGTATGTTGGGGAGAAATCATGACACCCACAGCTGTTGACCCACTTCTGTCTGCACCATGTTTCTTCTCAGAGATGACTCTCATGTGTTCATCGATTTGCAGAAAACCTGTTCTGATGCCACTCTTTACACTTTCCACAGATGGTGGCCCATCTGGCCCTTTAAAATCCTGGTTGCTCGTGATGTGATCTAATAAATGCTCACAGCAGTACTTGGCAACCTGTGATCCAGCGTGCCCATCATATACAGCAAAAAATGACCATCCATCAAGTCCATTTGGCAAACCAATCACGGCCGTATGTGCATCCTCCATTTCAACTCGCCAGCCTTGCATGCTACTCAGACCATAACGAAGCCCATTCCCTTGCCCCTGGGCATTATGCTTCTCCATCTTTGGCTTGTCTAAAAATGCTCCCATGATGACTTTCCTTCAGTTCTAAAAAGAAAAAAAGGGTTATTAAGATATTTCTTAAATGTCTCTTCTATAAACATCCCACTGGAAACTATTAAATAATAGCCCAAATCATGTTGAGATGACAAAAACACACAGATTAAAAAGCTGAATTTTCTGTGTCTCAAGTCCAAATTGCATTACTTTCATCTCATTTAAACAAGGACTCTGCTGCTAGCTGAATTGAACTTTTCCTGTTGAAGTATTTTCATCTGTTTCACTTGCAGAACTTGCAATCCACTATCATTCATGGTTCCCACAAAAGCCTCTAGTAATTTCATACAACTGTGTATGAAATTAATTGGGAAGAGGAACTGTTACCTGACACAGATCTGAATGGCTACATTCCCTCTGATTACTGAGCCAATGAAAGAATTTGATGCTCCCGGGACGCTGGCATTCCCTAGACCCCAACCTGCTGGAGACAAAGTCCTGCTCGCAGTCTGCTTTTCCAGTGGTGATGAAGAAACAAAAGCAAACCAATCAGGTTTTCTTTAGGGGATAATTGGGTTTGGGTTTGGTTTGTTTGGTGGGTTTTTTTGGGTTTTGGTTTTGTTTTTTCTTTTTTAAACAGTGATCTGGATGCTCCAGATGATGCCAGAGTCTGCATAAAGAAGAGACAACACCGAGTAAGTAGGAGCAGGACTGGGAAGGAACACAGCAGCTGTCCCTTCGGGCAGCAGCAGCAAGCCATTAGTTTGGCTCGGCCATCTTGTGCAAGCTCATCCTTCGCTTTTTCAGTCAAATTACGCAGCGAGCTTCTCAGATGCCTGTGCTGCAGATTTACTTAAAACCTTAATGTATTCATGCTTCACTGAAAAACAACTGCCCCTGACGAGTCCGAGGAAATCCGTTTGGAAATAAAAATCACAAATATTGTAGATTTGTGCTTCCTTATTCAACCTGGACCAAGGTACTGCACACCCTATCCTGCTCCACCTCCCATCACTGGGACGTGATGCAGCAAATATTCATGCTTAAGAGGATAAGAATTACATTTGCAGGCAGCGTAAACTGACTGGTTTATCCTCACGGCTTTCACACCCTAACCATCCAATCCACCCTTCTAATCCACATCAATTTACTTGTGCACTCATTATTTAAAAAAATAAAAAAAAAAAAGTCCTACAAAATAGGTCACACATTTTACATACTTGCAAATTCTGCGCTTGGAAGCATCAAAGAGTGTGCAAATCACTGTTATACAATGCAAGGTAATGGAACAAGACTACCTGCCTTTCTATTTGAAGACAGTGGACAAAAATTAACCGTGAGAAAAGACTCTGAACAGATTTTACCTGAGGCCCCATCTAAGCAGCTGCACTAGCAGAAAAGTTGGTGAGCTAGGGGTTTTTAGAAGGTTTCCACATGTACGTGGAATACACTTGATCAGTTTTCTACGCAGTTAACGTCACTTTCTGATAACGTGCTTTTATTGTAATACAGCTCCAGCTAAAAGGGACACTATACACCCAACAAAGCTTTTCACATTGTCTCTTCCAGACACTATCAACCCTTCCAGAAGATCCGTATGTATCAGAATAAAGAGTCAATAAATGTTTATATGTGATCTCACCACAACAGTGATTCAGTTATGAGGCACAGGGACTGGATATATACTCTTTGGCTCACATGCGTTGTTAATAGAACCAAAAGCCACACATACTCCAGCTGTAGGGAGAGAGATGTTAGCAGCAGTACACCTCTGCCTGCTTCCTCTCACCCCAACCACCACTCTTAAGTTCTGTCTCTCCTCAAGCAAACACAAAATACTGATGCCCACGCAGAATGTAACTAGCCAACAAAATCGTGTCCACCAGCCCTGTATCCTAAGCACATACATCAGGTTCACATTACTGCAGTTACTAGGAAAAAGAGAGCACTTAGGACTTTGTATCTTCACTTGCAACTCTAGTGAAATCAGTGATCAAAATAATTACAGAATGCTGCCATAAATCACACTGGGAATTATTTCACAGAAGAGATTTTTTAATTCATTACATAATAGCATCAGTATAAACTAACACCCAACACTACCTTATTGTTGAAGAGATCATAAAATAGAATGCAGAAGTTCAATTATTTCACCTTAGAGCTCGAAAAGCAGAAACTGCCCTGGCAAACACCACATTTTTGTGAAGTATTTTACATTATTACTGTGTTTAAAAAACAAAACAGAGAAGCGTTAAGAACAGGATACAGTTACGCTGACCACCAACACTGTCAAATTTGGACTAAAAAGGGCAGTTTTCCTTCTAATCTTTTATATTACTAGGTACACAATATTCAGAGATGTTCTTTGTAAACTGTTTGTCTCTCAGTAGTTAGTCACGTAAACCACAACTAAAAACACAGACAGACAGGTCGTTCGCAGTTCTAGCTCTAGCAACTCACAGAGAACTGCCAGCACACTTCAGAAATCAACAAATCCACTCTTCATTTAAAATCAAGTTGCCTTATCCCTCCCCAGAAGGTAGGCTGAAAGTTGTTGCTAGTCTAAATTAAGCCTCGTAGGTGTGATGTTGACACCCGATTCTTCAAAGGCATGAGGTACCCCCCAGAGATGTGAATACAACCAGGCGGAAGGATAACCACAGTGTGGTCACGGAACTTCTACTTAGGAAATTATTCACAGCCCATAGCAGAAAGTAGTTGCCTCCTGCAAACTGCAATAACAGCCTGCAGATGCCTTGCTGGCAACGCTCTAGCGAGTCACGCTTCCACCAGAACGTCGGTCCAAACCTGGGCAAGAGTAGGCCAGTTTTCTAAATCCTCCCTGCCTCTGAAGGGAAAGCACAGTTTACTGGTGGATAGGATCAATATGCCAAGCCTTAAGGTTTTCCAGAACTTCAGTTCTTGTTCACAAAAAAAAAAAAAAGGAATTTAATGACCAATCTGTGAATTCTTATGAATTGGAGGCTACCTGATACTTATCTCCCCCACAACCTTGTGTGAGGCTAAAACCTGAGGAATTCAGTCTTAGTTAGGAAAAATAAAAAAAAAAAGAAAAATAAAAAGGCTGACATAAGAAAGCTGTGCCTCCTGCCTCCTAAAAGTAGCTTTTAGACCTCCTTGAGTTCCTATCTACAGAAACATCTTTCACATGTCAGTGTCTACCTAAATCCCTAGCACATTCTTCATTCTTTCAGGAGGTGGTTGGTCCACTACACTGATTAAGTTGGAATGACACTTTTAGTTAAGCATGTAACTGTGCAGGCAAATCAGATTAACGTATAGCAGTGCAAACACCCAAGTTACAGCATGACTTTGTTATGTAAAAGCACTACAGAGAGAGGTCCGACCTCGAACAGTCTGCACGCACAATGTGCAATAAACAGATTCTAAACATGGTGTAACTTAGTCCTCTCTTCTATTCCTTTAGTCATCTTCCCAAAGAGGAGTCCTCATCTTATGGCCCTTATTCTCCAAATAATTTCACTACCCTTCCCCTTGCCCTTCTTAACCCAGCCACACACTTCTGCAATCACGTTTGAAAACTGCAATCTCATAGCTGGAGCTAGAACCAGTTCTCTACTCTGAAAGCCTCAACTTTCAGGATGCTTCAACAATGCACATACAAACTAAAGGAGACAGATATGCTTTTTATTAAAGCCAAAGGAAAATACACTTTAATGATGAAGTTTAGTGGCAAATGTACACCACCCACTGCTTTTTTATTTAGAGAAGGACAATTCTGAACAGTACTATAGCAGCCAGTGCCCTGTAAAAAGATCAGAGATGCAACATTTTCTTCAGAAATGGTAACTCTGAAACATCATCTGGCACTGCAACTGCCACAATGATTAGTCAAGCAAACTTGAGTTTTAACCTAAAATGACTCTTGGTTCACCATCTCTGTATGAGTGACTTCCATTAGTTTCTCCTAAAAGAGAAGATCTTTCTGCAAAGTTCCTGGGTTTTGGCTTTGAAGAATGGAGAGAACAAAACTGAGTGAAAATAGACCTCTATGCATAGAATGGAACATGCAAGGGATGCCATCTATGCATCTACCACTGCATCTAAACCATGACTACTGAAAGGCTGATTTCATAGAGGTCAAACCGAAGGATGACCTCTGAAGTGCATGAAAAATTCAAGTTGCAGTTTGCAGACAGAAAACCAAAAAATACTGTACAGGGCCTAGAAAAATGAATACAAGTAACAAGATCTTGGATAAAGCACAAGAGTGGTGAAATTCAAAGGACTGCAGCATTAGAAACAAAACTGAAATAATGAATGGAGCAAAGAGTCAGTAGCTAAACTCCTTGAAAATAGATGCAATTGGAGAACAGAGTGGCAAAGAAAAGCAGGGTAATTAGTATACCGGACCATGGACAACCATGGACAACCACAGATACATCACTGGAATGCATGAAATCTCTTTGCCCCTTCATTTGTCCCTCAAATTGTGCTAACCAGACAGCACAGCTATAATGCCTTCTGATACACACCAAAATAAATTTTACTCTTTTGCTATTTGCTTATTCATCTGCTTGAAGGCTCAAATGAATTACGTCTTAAAATTGTTCACAAAGGACAGTTAATGTAACTCCACATATCCCTGTAAAAAAAGACAATTTGTTTTCCCAAGTAATTCGGAGAAGGATTTGATCATTTTGTTCAAGAAAACCAACCACCCCCATCTGAAACCTGTACTTTAGCAATATGTAATTTAATAATCCTTTGAAAACAGTGTTGGAGTTGTATTCCTTCCACTAGGATAAGCTGCTTATATAAACGACACTGAAGTCACAGGCACTCATTCAAACTAAGCTGAGAAACGTACCCAGACTCCACTTTCCTGGAACAATTCTCCAAGCAACATTACGCCCCGTGTGTTGTAATGAGCACAATAAAGAAAGATTACAACATTTACTTGAACTGCAGGACGGAGACAGTCACCAAATTATACAGGCTGCTACTGAATAGAAAAAGAGCATTTGATCACTTCAACTCCAGTCTGACCCACAGTGCTTTCCCCCCTGCCTTAAGCAGGCTGGATGCAGGAAGCAGTCAGCACGTCACCCTGCCAATGTGGAAACCCTGGCAGAAGTTAGCGCCCGTCGAGTGAAAAAGTGACAGTACGTCCTGGATGCCCCAAGTCAATTAATGTTAACAAACAACGTGTCAGAGATCATCCCAGGGATCTGAAGGAGGACTAAAATAAAACAGAACACGCAGATGAGGAGACATAATTACACCACAGTCATGGGCTGAATGAAGTCATGAAAAAGCTTCTTGCCAATGAAACTATTTAAAAAAAAACCCTATTGGAGGCTATATGACTGAGTGCTGGCACTCACAGCTCAACAACAGCAACAAAGTGCTGAAAATTACAGTTGGTGTTTCTGAATGTGTACTTTCAGACACAGGAATATGTGGTCAACTAGGAGATATGAATTGTCTATGAAAAAGTAAAAGAAATAAGATGCAGAAATAGGACTATTTTAATAAATGTTTTAAACATTAACTAATAAATTTCCCCATCAGAATACTCAGAGTTGTGTTGTATTGCAGTAAGGCAACTGCAAATAGAACCTAACAAGAAACTGCTCACAGGGGCAAGAAAGTTGGTAGTAACATTAACAATTTTCTGTTTTCAGACAGATGTAGGAGTTGTGGCATGTGGCAGATGAAGGGAACAGGAAGAGGCAGACAGCTGGAAACATTAAAACAAGTAAAAAGAAATACCAAAGCTCTCAGAAATGGGCCTTCAGACAGGCAAGAACATCTACATGTGGATAGCAAGTGAGAAATGGGGCAAAAAACCCCAAAGGTAAACAAGTTAGTGACTCTGTGTACAAGGGAAAGCACAGATTGTTTCAATCTTTCCCCACTTACCCTCCTACTCTCTGCAATTAATATGGCACAGTGATTACAATTACAACTTCCTAGCACAGCAGAAAACTGAATCACTGCACCTCTGATACAGACACCTATGAGCTCTAACCACAGGCACTGCCATTCCACTGAGCAAGGCTGCTTTGTGAGTAGTTTTGTTTTTCAAACATAACTTCTCTTCTGTTTAAATCTTCTCCTTGCTAGGAGCTGACAGCCTTTCTGAATGCCTCCTGGTACTAAGCAGCAAAGTATTTTACCCCACGTGTCTTCAAATGTCAGTTAATTTTTCATGTGTGTGTGTATGGTGGGGTAGGTAGGACTTAGAAGAAGATTGCTAAAGCCTCCAGAAGTCTTCTGGAAGACTAAGTTAATTTCTAAGTTAACACCTTCCCTCCAACAACATGTTTCAGCTTTTTCTTAAAACATCTTTTCCTGCTCCTACCTATCTTCCCTGCAGACAACTAAACCTGTTCTAAGGTTAAACTAAAAGCTGCTATTCTTGATATGAATGTATGTTGGCTGAGGTTCAAACTCTCTCCAAAGGAGATGTAGGTAATCTGATTTTTGAAAAAGCAAGCTCTGGACATTGAAAAAAGGTAAGTAATCTCTAACAAATTGTTCCTGCAGAAATCCAAAAGACTGATCTAGCGTCAAGATTTCTTTACAGAGTTGTTTTCATTTTACTTTATGGTAAGTTACTGAAGAAAACAACTTATTTGCAGAATCTGAAGACAACTGCTGCAAATAGAAAAATCACTACATTGATTTTGAGAGGAGATACAACTTGCATTCACAAGTACCAGCCACTCATCAGGTTCTAACATGACTGGCACCCTCAGAACACAATTTAGGTAATATTTATTGGCCCAGGAAAAATTCTTACTGCTTTCTAAATTATCTGTACTACGAAATTAGAGGTAGGAAAGCATAAGAAAAAAACCCAAACCAAAAACCAACACAACAAACCAAAACACACTAGGCAGCTGGATCAAAGTACAAGCAGCCCAATCACTGTGAAAAACTATGCAGACAACCAAAATGGAATTAACAAGTACTATGAAAATCAATGAGGTAGCTCTGCATAAATTCATATGCTGCTGTCTGAACAGTATGAGAATGAAGAAGCCAAGGTCCTTGCTTGAAAGCATTAATAAGCAGAAAGCACGCCCATGTTGGTGTTCAGTTCAGCACCTTTCTGGTTATACTTCATTTTCCAAAGATTTCTTACTTAAAAGTGTTGGAAGATAAACAAGACACCCATTTTAGACACAGAGATTAGACAACTTCTTTGTTAATAGCACACAAACTCCTGCAGACTCCAGCCAAAATTAAAAGCCCCATTGAAGCAAACGCTGAAAAAAAGGAACTGGAAGATCCAAGGAAACCCTGTGTAGACAGAAGTCAGGAGAAAGAAAGGCTTTGCTTCATTTTATCTATCAATGAGATTCAGTAAGATTCAAATTTTTTGGAAAAGGCAAACAAGTGAAAATAAGAATTCCAACCCAAGTGCTCATGTCAGAAAGAGTACACAGTGTTTTGCAGTTATTCCAGAGCTACGCACAGCAATACATTTTCACCGTAAAGAAAATACTGGTAAAAAGGATACAGAAAAAGACAACACAGAAGAATGGAGTTACAATAAATCACAGAAGTGGAATTACATTTTCTCCCCCGTATTTGTAATATCAAGAGTGCTCTGCCAGCTGTCATCTACTGTAAGAGATTACCCCACTCCTAGACATCATGGGCCTCATCAACAATTCCTGCTTGAACACAAGCCACTGAAAGGCCAAGAATTGAACAGATCTGAACATATTAAATGCTTCAAGTAACAGCTAACACACCCCTCACACCCTGTTCTTTAAATGCCCTTTTTTTTTATCTCTCACAGCTTGAAACCTCAGCATCTTCATTCACTGCTAGATTTATCAAACAATACTTGCCATAAAGAAAAATAAAACTCAGGAGTCATAGACAAATGTTTTCTTTAGTGGAAGAACCACACTATTCCACTGCCATTTCTGCCAGGGAAAAAAAAACAAACAACAAAACCAAACAAACAAAACCAAACCAAAACAACACCCAACCAAACCCAGAAAAAAAATAAAACCAAAACAAACAGCAAAAAACCTCAAAACACTTTCTTTTTTCTCAAGTTCAGCTAAGCCTATTCAGAAAAAATCAAGACAGTCCTAGCCCATCTTGCCACGACCCAAAAGAGGAAAGTGAAGTTATTGGGTAAAAAGCCTCTAGACCAGAATGACTTTTTAGAATGACCAGGACTGTTCAGGTTGTTCAAAAGCCACTGGAGTGAAGTCAAGCAACTGCCCATTTGTCTTTGTCAGTGTTTTAGCTGAAGTGGTAATATAAACTAGGAAAGCTACGTGGAAAAAGGTCCCAATGGGATTACTCACTGAGACTCCAAAAACAAAGGGAGGCTTGAGTAACAATAATATAAAATACAAAAGAACACCGAGTGCATTAACGGAACCATTTCCAAAACACGGCAAAAAAAAACCCCAACAAAAAACTACACTCACACCCAAACTCTCTCTCTCCCACTCATCTGTGGTGATGAAATTCAGGAAACTGCCACTTTTTTGCAGTTAATATCATTCGGTATTGTCGCCTGTGGTAATGTGCACAAATTCTTAGAGAATCCCACCATCCTTCTGTCATACTGTTTCACTGATAAAATCTAAGTTAATAGAGTTCTATGTATCTTACAGAAAATCAAACACCTCAAGTCATCACGCTATCACCTCTCCAATTTTTAGTCTGTGTTTCCAGCTGCTCACCACAGCCACTGCTCTTTTAAGAAATAATTAAAGCTTTCAAACTTCAGATCTTCCTGACTTCGACAATGAGCATCAGCCACCTAGTTCTGGTTTGTCTTATGAGTAATTTACTTCATATGGAAGAATAAAACTCATGTGAAAACAAAGTTTATACAAATAGTTCTTAGAAGTAAAACAAAAATAAGCTCAAGAAAACTCAACCAGTACACATGAACCCAATGATGAGAAGATGATCTTTGCACAAAGGCCCCAAAGTTTCCTGTTTAGCCAAGTATTCCATATTATGAAATAGTGCGAAGTAAGATACATGAGCAACTTCCCAGGTCATTTTATACGAAAATATTTGTGGGGTTCTAATTTCAGCAATGCTACAACTATTCTGGTTAGGATGTAGGAAAAGCAGCACACAGGAGACTTAAAATCTGATGATTAAACAAGGCAATAAAGTGGGAATAAAATAGGAAACGTTCTGAAGCGTACAGCTGTAACCTGGCTTTGCTTGCAAGGAAATGACATCAAAACTGTGCCAGAAGCACATTAAGACCTGGAAGTCAAATCCTCAAAGCTTACAAAAAGCCAGAGTTTGTTCATTTGTACATACACAGAACTTTTAGTTACAAAGCTATTTTGCCCTCACATCCCCAGCATTCCTATCTCATTAAAAGAGCAAGGATAGAGGATGACTGCTGCAATATAGTAGATTTTTCCCTTGACTGCATAAAAAAATATAAGAAAAAAAAAGAAAACAAGGGAAAAATCCTATTGTATTGCCTTTTAGACAGACAATAACTTTCAGGACAGAAGGTATTCTTGAGGGTCACGCTGATTACCAAGTTCACTTCTATCAGTATCAGTGCAGAGCTGACAGATTTGCCTATGATGAACAAGGCAGTAAGGTGCTCTCCTGTGTCCAAACTTGAGATCACTGCAGCTCTACATATTTTCATCACCAAATGAGGACACTGTCGAATCCACCCGTTCATCAAAATATAAGCAGCACTAATGCCAGCACTTCCTAAGCTTACAAATCCTGCAGCCTCAGAAAGGTTCTCTACAAAGAAAAGCAGTATGAGATGTTGCAGAAGGGTCTGTTCAAATACTGTGACTGGCAGAACTATAAAACTATTTACCAATAGGAATGGGTTCTTTCTGTGTTAAATGTTCCTGCTGTTTAATACCAACTGCTTACCTGTCCATAATTTTTTACTCACTCTGCACCCCTTTCCAAAGACTGGGTTTTACTAAACTTATCAGACAGACAGAGAATTCCTTAAACTCATCTCCAAACACAACGAGCTTAAGCACAGTTTACATAGTTCGGGTGGCTATTGCATTTTAAGGTATTTTGTAAATAAAAAATACATCAGAATTTTATGCACAAATAGCTATGCTATATGGTCAAGAAGAATGCAGCCTACCATTCAAACTCCAGATCAAAAGCACAGTTGGCAGTTAAAATGAATTGTATGCATAGGTACAGAAAATCCTTCAAGTTACAGCTGAGACCCAAACATGAAAGCACATTTCATCCTCTAGGTCACAATCCTGCAAGGCATTTAAGCACGAGAGCAACATCACACATCTGAGTAGTACCACATAATTCAGTTGCACGTGACGTATCAGCTTAAGCACACTGAAGTGCTTTGCTTTATTTAAACTGTAGCTATCAGAATACAAGTTATGTTACACTCGAGTTTCTTGGGTTTGTAAACTATTATCTTAGAAGACTCTATCTATTAAAATAATCTTACCTGAACAGAGAACCAAGATGTTAGCAATAAAGAGGCTAATGTACTTTTTCCTCTATGTGTAAACAGTTAGTATTCCTCTACAGTTCAATACTGAGAACTGATTAGCCACTTTTAGTTCTTCCTTTCTATCACTCTTACATGCTTTTTTGTTAAGTGTGCTCCTATAAAGTTTGCATTCTAAACAGCAGAGGTCTACCCAACTGGAACTATCTGTAGATGAAGGAAGTTTTTATTCTGTTGTTTTAGTCGCATATAAACACCTTTTTAGAAGAGCTGTTAAAAAAAAAAATCTGAGCAACTGTTTCACATATTTATAACCACACAGTTTTGCAGACTTCGGTAGCAAGCTGAAACATCCATTAGTTAATTTTACCAGTACATGAAAACAAAACAAAAAAAAATGAACACCCAGTAAAACAAAGGCTTCTTCAGTTTAAACACAAACAGAAATAAAGAGAAGATAGAGACTTAACAGACATCTGTAACTTAGTGTGTGGTTTAACACAGTTTAGCAGATAGAAACATAGAAAAGCAAACCTTGTAACAGACAGAATTACAGCAAAGCAGTCCTCACAGCACTGGTTTAACACCAGGAGCACTCAGTTGGATGCTAACTCTAGCCAGGAACAAAAATCAGTTTACTCACTCCCATGGTATCACACTTTTTTTTCTTCTCCTGCCCGTTTTCCTTGGCCTCAACATTCTTCCTAGTCTTAAGATTTAAATTATTTACTCCAGCAATATCAAACCTTAAGAAATCCTGAATTGTTCCTTCACAGACAGATAGCAACAGCACCAACATCAAGAAGCTACAAGGAGATAGATGGACTAGATGACCTTTAAAGGTCCCTTCCAACCCAAAACATTAAATGATTCTGTGAGATAATGCCATCTCTGCTGGGATCCATATCACATCATGGCCCAAATACACAAATCCTTCTTAAACAACATTTAATGCACTGGCTAATGGAACGTATACGAAATGCCATTAAAATAACATTTTATGTACATTTCCTGAATCTTCTAAATATCCTAAGAACACTGGCATTTTTTCAGTGATTACATATTGTTTACATGAACTTTATACTTCGCAATTTGCCATTATTTAAACGAAGAGCATGGTAGGGAAGCATGTTTAAACTTTACAGAAGTTTATTTCTTATTCTAGTATTTTTAACTGAAATTTGGCTCGTGTGACTAAAACTACAGAGTTCATAAAGAATTCAGCAACAAAGTACTACCCAAAAAGTGCTTTATTTTCAAAAGAACAAATGAGACTACAGGTTGCATCATTTAAAAAGTTACAGATGACACACCAACATTTGAGAAAAATGTGAAAGTGAGATAAAATTTATGAGAAAAGAAGAACAAGAATTACAGGAATAAATGTTTGGCCCAGGTGTAGCTACACTAAGGCACTAGTGTCTTGACATCAAACACTGTTACTACTCAAGTCTTTAAAATTAGTTGCAGGTTTGCAGAGAAAGTGAATACAATTACTTCACTTTCCATTCCAAAACTTGCTTATTTAATAGCACAACCTGCATTATTCAATCACTTAATCACAATGAAGTTCTGCTTAGCCAATTACGTAAAAAAAAGTATTTTTACATCAGAATGGATTTCAACACATAAAAATTAAGCCAACAGTAATGTCAATATTTTAGTTAGAAATACGTTGTTGTTAAATGATTTAGGTCATCTCGTGAAAGCAGCTGCTTTATATTCCCTAGTTCCACTCAAAAGGAAAAGTGCAATAAGATCTCTTATTGACAGCTGCATTCAAAAACATACCAGTTACATAAGTTAGCAAATTATACTGTGCCAGAGTTAAATATCTAAGCATTTTAACGACAGTTCTTAAAATGCTATCTCAGCAAGAATGACTCAACTTCACTGCATAAGCTGCACTCTAGATAAGAAGCAACTAGCTTGATTTTATAGGGGGGGGGGGGGGAGAACCCACAACTTTTTTTTGTATTCTGCTGTAATTCAAATTGCACTAAGTAAGTTCTGCTTGTTTAGACCTGCAAGCTTCACCCGTCATTTGGCATTTCCATCCCTCCTCCTCCTCGGTTTCAACAAAAGTATCTCAAGCTTACCTATACACAGTTAAGGAAATACTTGGAAAACAGGTATAGTTTTCTACTGTACCTCAAGGGGAGAGATTTACCAGACAGCCACTAACCAAAGGGCTAAACCTATAAACCAGAGCTAGGCCTTGTCTGTATATGGGGAAAACACGGCTATGCCAGCAGAGCATGAGTACAGACCAGCTCCCTCCAGTACAAGCTACACTTTATCAGAGGGTTTTATCAGATACCTGTGTCTGTGAGGAAAACATTAATAACTGGCACGATGCATCAGCAAGTCTTTAACTCTTAGCCCAGCCTCATATACAAAAGGTAGACCTAGAAAGGCCTGGATAAGGAAACTTACCCAGGCAGCTGCCGCTACCCCAGGGAAAAACGCTGGTACACGTATCAAAACTGCTCTCCTTCAACACCTCTCCCTGGCTGGCTACTTTAATTGGATAGGTAAAATGAAAAACTTTGATGACCCATGTTTCTCTGCCCCTCCACCTCCCGTTTCTGATGTTATTCATAGAAAAACTATGAATAGTAACAGAAGGGAAGCTATCCGAGAAAAAAACACACGGATAGAACTTGCACAATTGTCGGTCATTTGGCAATTCACACAGGGTCCTGAGTAACAGCAGCCGTCTTGCTTTAATTTCACTAGTGCTTCACAAATGCTGTTTCGGCCACCTACCCACCGAAGCAGCACACGTACAGGCACGGGGAAGTGCTACATGGGCTCATCTTTGGAAAGAGATTTCCTACAATCACAAGAGTTAGAACTTCTACTCTGTTAAATGCTTTTACTTACTCTGATTTTAACTTCACCATCTAAGAAAAACGTATCACCTACCTTCAAACCCTACTGTTCCCAGTAGCTAAAACTGCCTTCTGCTTAGAGAAAACAAAAATCCTCGCTAGGACACACAGGACCTCGAAACTTCAACTTAGTAGAGACCATCTGAATGACCAACACTTTCTCATTTGACAAAAGGTACAACAATAAATAAATTAATCCCTCACAAGTACTACTGTAAACGTAAATGTTAGTTTTGCAATAATAACATTTTGCCATACACGTGGCAACACTGAAATATTTTAATTGAACTAAATAAATATTATATACACGTCAAACATACGTCTACAAAAATCAATTCTGAAGCTATTAACCTGCAGCTAGACTTAAAGCTGTATCATATCTACTATAACACAAGCTAATGTAGTAGAAAGGTTAGACGTATGTTCAGAAACTCCAGCATTTAAACTTGCAAGCCTATGTATCCAAGTACATCACTGGACAACTTCCTAATCGAGGAGAACGTTTTCTTCTGTCGACTTTTAACACGCATGTTATGACAGATCACAGAACATCAACGTAACCTTTGCTCACGACGTTGTTTTCAAAGGCAGCGAACTCTCTCTCAAACTTTAAACGCCTGAAAGGCGTTGGCAAGGGAAAACCGCCCGCTGCATAATAATGTCACTATTTGGAGAGTGCTTGATGCTCCGACCCTCGCTAGGGTGGGGTGCTTTATAAATAGATGCTTTTTTTTTTTTTTCCTCCCAAGTGCCATGCCCCAAGCGTTTGGGTGGCGATGGGAGAGGAGGCTGTTTATAGCCATTATTAAATGAACTCTGAATCGGCCAAGAAAAGGGGGGGGGGGGGGGGGGGGGGAACTAGTTCTCTCTGGGACACCACTGGCAGATCGATTTTTCTAAGCTACATAGAAAAGGGGGGTAGAGGCATTTACTGGTATTAACAGATACCTTTTCTGGATGGCCAGAAGCATTCCTTTGTCAAATAATAAAGCTAGAGAAGTTTTAAAGGGCTTTCTACATGAAATAATACAGATATTTGGGGTACCTTCTGT
>WTSP01015855.1:0-24485 GCA_025331215.1 Actenoides lindsayi | reverse complement strand
CGGCTCACCATCGGCCCCGCCGCCGCATCCCCGCCGCCGCGCTCCGCCGCCGGCCCCGCCAGCGCCCCCGGGATGCCCGGGGACGGAGGGATGGCTAGGTGGAGAGAGAGGGAGGGACGGATGCCCGGGAGGGAAGGCTGGGCCGAAGGCACCGGAGCCGGGAAAGGCGCGGCGGGAGCGCCCGCAGCAGCGGGGCAGGCACCGGGAGCCCGCAGCCGCCCCCGCGCCGCCGAGCGGGCTTCGCCTGATGTCACCGCTTGGGCCGGGACGGAGCCGGCGAGGCTGCAAAACCAGGCACTGGATTTCCTTCCGAAACCTCCGCCCGCCCCGAGGGCTGGCCCGGCTCGGCACGGCACGGCCCCCGCGGGAGGCGGAGGGACGCGGAGCTGGGGGAGGCGGCCGAGCTAGGAAAAAAAACCCAACCCAACAACAAAAAAAACAAACACAAAAACGAACCCACAGAAACGTGAGGCGGGGGCTGCGGGAAGACGCAGAAGGCGGGAGTGAATGTGGGGGGCAATGGGGTGCGGTGAGCGCCGGGGGGTTTAACGAGGGTGGGAGGGAGCAAAGCTACAGAGGTGATAGCGGCTCTGGAAGAGGATTCTTGCATCACCAAGTCTGGGGTTTACACATCACCATCCAAAGAAAAAAAAGTATTAAAACACACACACAAAAAAGAAGTATTACATTCAAGTGCATGAACATGAACATTAACAGCACGTGTTTTCATCTGAACAGACAAGTTTTATCTCACCACATGAGCTCAGCCCCGGCCAACAGTGCCTGTGTGTGTTAAGAGCACTGCCCAGCCCTTCACTCTCCACAGCTGGGCTTTATGGGGTGACATGGTCACGGCCCCGCGGGGGCAGCTGGCAGTGTCCCCTGGGGAGATGAAGGGATGTGACCGAGGCCACGCAGCAAGTCAGTGCTGGGAACAGGGTCTGACCCCTTCCCTGTGCCAGCCCCCGATGCGAGGGCAAAGGGGGGAGTGGGGACCAGGGCACCTGCACTCAGCCCTGCAGGGACACAGGGAAAGAGAAATGGGTCCAGGCGGCTGCAGATCCTGCTTTAAAGAGGCCCTGAGCCTCCAAGACAATGCTGAAACCCTGCAACGTAATTTTGTTTTCAGAGGCAAAGAGAAACAGGCAGAACTGTTTGTCATCCATCCTCCCCCTGTGCTGAGCACAGCGTGTGTTCACCCTCCCCTGGCTCTTCCCCTTCCCTCCTCACACGCTGCCGATAAACTATCACAGGGGCCAGGCAGTTGCTGCTGACACCACCAAAACCCAGACTTTTATGCCTCAGCTCCCTGTGCAGCTGAAATAACATCAGCCTCCCAGGGCCTTCCAGCCCTGTGGCTTTATTTCCATTGGAAATATTTCCTCGGAGCTGCAGCTCGCACGTCGAGCTCCACCGAGGGCACCAGCAGCTCTTGCTCGGGCAGGAAAGGATTAACAAAGCTGCCAGAGATGCGATATTCTTCAAACTTGAAAGTTCACCAGGCAGAGGGATGAGTGAGGACAACGTGGACTATTGTCCTGCTTATCTGGAGCCACAGAGGGTCAAGGGAACTTCCCGGGACACCCTGGGAAAGGGGGACTCAGCCCTGCACCAGGGCCTTGCACTTCCCAAGGCAGCCCCACGCCTTTGGGATGTGGATTTTAACACCGCCCAGGCACAGAGATGCAGCCCCAATCCCTGCCCAGGTCACCCCATGGTGCCGGTCAGGTCATCAGAGCTTTCTCTGCTGCAGAAAGGATGTGACTATGCTCTGCACAGAGGTGTCCTCAGACCCGCTGGCACATCATGCGGGAACTGTGCGACACTGCAAGATGTGCTGGGAAAGGAGATCAGTGGAGTGCACCCATTCACTTGGTACACCCAGAAATCCGAGGCAGAGCTTGGTTCTCTAGCACAAATCAGTGTTGTCTTTCTGGGCTCCCTTCGGGAGGGACACACTGCTTTTCTTCGGTGTTTATCTCTCAGGGCAATGAAATTACGGCCCACCACTGGAATTGCTTGGCACTGCTCAAGTGCACATAATAAATAACAGCACTACTCATTTTCAGTTGGCAAAACCCTTCAAAACCCTCCAGCTTCATCTGACCTCTACGGAAAGATACAGCTCTGTTTGATGGGCAATTTTCACCGGTCCCTTGGTTGACCACTAAAGATGGTTTCAGGGGAAAAACACTTCTGATAATGGATAATAAATAATATAAGGCAGGAAGGCAACTGCAAGGGTTTAAAAATAGCCAGCCAGTTTCCTTTCTCCTCTCTCCTGGGAACCTTCTGGGTCTGAAAAGCAAAACACTCAAAGCGGGGTCAGGAGCCCAAGTTCAGGATGTTTGCTCAGCGTAGCTAACCCCAAACACTCAGCTGTCAGGGGCCAGGCTCTTGAAAATCGTGAGATTCAAAACAAGTAACTTTTCAGGGCTTCTTCTTTGCCTCTAAGCACAGAGCCAAAAGGGAAGATGCAGGATCACATCCTCAGGCTTCTCCCCTACGCTCTCTTAAAGGTCTAGAAATGGTTGAAAAATGCAGTCATTTTATACGCACGTGACTCCAGGAGCAGGGGATTTAAGAAAATGATCAACAAGCAAGTGACTCATTAAAAAACAATAATAATATCATTTTACACTTGGCAAACTCAGCAAAACCTTTTCACAACACACTAAGCATTTTGCATTGACGTCAGCTGTAAATGTCCCATCGACTTCAGCAGGCGCAGGAGCAAAGACGGGCACAGGAACCGGGTGCTGCGGGAAACCCTTTTGTTTCTCGTTCTCTCTGCAATCAGCACTTGGCTGAAGAAACACAAACCCAAACAGCCAAAGCTGGAGCATCTACGGATCACAGATCTATGCTCCTCTGCTGCAGCCTCCAGCCCGCAGGCTGCTCTGCACGGTAAATCACGTGGAGAGGGTAACACGGAGGGGCTTTTGCAAACCGAGCAAGTTTCCTGGTTCAGCTCAACCCATCTGGGTCAGGACCTGCAGATTCAGACCTTAATTTGTTTCTTAGTAACAAGGCTCAGCATGGACCCCGAGTCATCTCTCCTCAGCACGTACAAGCTCATACACGTGGCCTCTGAGCATCCCCCTCAGCTCCATCCTCCAGCCTTCCTTCGCTTTCATCTCACTGCTCCAGTTCTGAGAAGGGCTTTCCAGCATATTTCCTACAGGACAAAACTCAACCAGTGACCCAGTTCCCGTTCTCAATATTGCTGGTTTTCTTTTCCATCAGAGCACGAGATGAGTGAGCGAGACTGCCCGCCCCAAAGCATCGCTCAGAAACATTTTCAGCGGGGTTGCCGCCTCCTGCATGGCATCGGGCACCTGCAAACCCTCTCCAGTGCTCCTGTCACCTCCCCAGGGCACGTGCTGGCACCACCTCACAAAAACCTCATTTTCTTTGTGCCTTGGTGAGTCTCCAGAGGGACAGACACCAGAGCAGAGAACTAAAAACGACCTAAAACTTATCTCAACACCGACCACCGAAGGCAAGAATCAGCCCTGGCCACTTCAAGCCGAGCCCCTCTCAAGCATCGCACACCATCAGCTTTCCCTGTTTGACAAGCGAGTGAGCTGGAACCCAACTCAGCAGCCTCCGATGGGAACCGGGCTGGTTTATGTGGGAGTTGCAACATTATCCAGCCTCTGTCCCGAGCTCTGGCACCAGCTCACAAGGCGCGGCGAGTAAATCCCCACAGTGCTCTGTGTCAGGCTGCTCGCTAGAAAATGGAGACGATAACACTTCCTTCTATTGTAGGGGCTGGGGAAGCCCTTGTCCTTGCTGTTTCTGAGGCATCTTGGAGGAAAAACACTACTAAAAGAAAAGAACTCTTAACTAAAAGTCAGGCAGTTTGTTATGCTTGCATTGAGTCCTCAATCAAAACTTTTTGGACACTGAGATTTTAATTTGAAAGATTTTTCTTTCCAATGCCCCGGCTCAACTGGAGGATTATTTTATAAGAAAGAAGAGTGTTAAACTAGTACTATCTTTTCTACTTCAGAACAAAGAAATAAAACTCTGAGCTTGTGCAAGAAGTGCAAACAATGTCTCTGCTCCATTCAGTACTGTCTATGTACAGCTGTCAGAATAGAGCAGTTCCTCCCCAAAACTGGGGACCGACAGATCCCCACCAGCCCTCAGTCCCTTCCAGACCCAAACCTCGCTTGCAAACACAATCAGTGCCCTTATTTAACCAGGTTTTAGGGGTGAGCCACACACCACGTGCCACAGCTTACAGCAAGTGTGGATTTTAGGAAATCCTCTGCAGAGTATTTCAGATCCAGGGCGGGTGGATCACTCGCTCTGCCTCCAGGTTTTAGGTGTTTCTCGGGGCCGTTTCACCAGCCCATCAGGTGCTATCAAGTCTTTGTGCTGGCAGGAAGGAAGGCGGACTCAGGCTCTCCTGTACTTTGTGCCCCTTCTGCAGGTGGCACCTGTTCTCCAGCTGCACCCCCACCCCCCCCCCCTCCTCCTCCCCACAGCCCCCCATGAGCAGCTACCGACTGAGCGCCGGGTTAATCCAGGAGCGCAGCTCTCCGAAGCACGCCAAGCATCTCACACAGCAAGGCAAGCTCCTAATTATTGTCAGTTCCCAGCAGAGGAAGCACACCAAATCCCCGGGCAATTAGGATCTAAACCTCTCCATCCAGCTATTCTGCGTTTCATTTCCTGCAGCCCCTGCACATAGCTGGGCTACAGCATCTCCTGCAGAGACCGTGGGCTCCTGAAGCTCAGCAATGGCCAAGCCATTATGCCACCAGCCTTGGAGACTCGGAAACTTGCAGGAGTATTTCTCCTCGATCCATCCACTTGGTTGGGGCGCTCGAGCATCTTCCATTAGGGCAGCAAGTGACAACACAAAGCTCTGGTTTTCAAGCTTGCTGGCCTCTAAAAACTCAGCAGAACGAGGCGTCCGTGGGGGACGGGGAGATGAAGGAAATCAAGCCACTTTCTAAGAAACAACTGACCACAGCCCGCTTTGTGCGGGCTCTTCTGGGGAGAGGCGCCTTGATTTCTTTGCAACACTTTATAGTGAAAATACTCAGAAAAAATAAGAGGCAAAACATAACTACTAACATTATAACATGCCCAGAAAGCCAAAGACAACAGGACCCATTTTGTGCTAAGCACCAAGAGACCTCCCAGCATTTTGCAGGGCACCGACAGCAGGGCAGTACAGGGAAAACAGGCACAAAAGCTTTGCCCGGAACTCGCTGTTTCGAGAGCATCACAAAACACCCAGTGAGTTTTGCTTTGGACCATCCCCACATCGAGAGGGAGCTGCAGCAGCAGCCCGGGGTCGCAGCATTCCCCTTGTCCACGTGCTCCCCCGAGTGCAGAGTTCAGCAGGCATTAAGCTGCTCAAGGCTGACACGCTGCAGACACGCCAGAGCTCCTCTGGTAAAGACTATTATTTCTCGAGCTATTTGTCTTTAAAGGCAGCTTTTATCTCCCTATCACCTTTCTGCCAGAATGTTTCAGTCAGCTCTTTTAACAAATACCACCTAAGGTGCTTGTAACCGAAAGAAAAACAGGAAAAACATTTTTCTGGGTTGCTTAGCAATCAGCGTACGACGAGTCCAAGCCTCCAAGGTGCTCAGTTATTGCAGTTTCCATCCTTGCTCGCATGAGTCCTCCGAGCCGGGAGAAGAAAAATCACTAGTAGAAAAGAGGAGAAAGGTTATGGAGCCTCAAAAATTGGCAGGGAAAGATGGGAGTGGGTGTAGCTTCTGAAGAGAGAGGAAACTCCTTTCTAAAAATCAAACCAGCCCTTCTCATCTACCAGAAACATAAAACGACGTGGGGAGATTTCATTACATATTGGAAACATATGGCTGACGTTGGGCAAGGTCCAACAGTGGCAGTTTCACCGGCAAAGCACCCCAAGCCTCGCAGGGTCCCCCAAAAGCTGGAGTCACTTTCCTGCAGCCAGCGCAGCACCCTGAGCCCCTCGCTTCCCGGAGGGCACCCCAAGAGCTGCCAGCGCCTGCCCTGCTCTGACACGGAGCAACCAAGGGCTACACGGACGCAGGAACCAGAGTTAATCTGCCTCCCAGCTGCATCGCTTCCCAAAAGCGACTCAACCCATCAAGGAATTTTTCTGGGCATAACATTCCCCTCGGTACAACCTTCAGAGAGGGAGGTTGTGTGCTGGATTTTCTGTTCCTCCCTCCAGCACCTTTGTACCGTGCTACTGGGGCCAGACTGGGAGCAATAGCTCCCTTCAAAACAACGTTCTGTTGAACATGCAAAATACACACTGCAACAACCGGCTGGTGACTGCCTATGAAACTGGGAGCAGCATCACCTGCCGTTACAGCTTCGGGATGCTCCTGTCTTGGCTGGTGTAGGGCCAAGCAGCCCCATCCCTCTCCCCTAAACTCCCTTTGAAATCACCCAGTCAGCAGCAAGAGCTCTCCACAGCCAGGCTCCCGAGCCTGGGTGGAAAAGAAACCGAGCAAAGCTCTGGCTCTGCTCACCTTTCAAAAACACATTCAAGGGCAGGCAGTACCTTTTGCCACCGACGACAACCAGTCAAAATGACACGTTCAGCTGAATCGTGTAAAAGGAGACTCACAGAAACAAGAGCCTCTGGCAACCGATCGATAGAGAAGTCCCAGCAGATAAGGAAGAAAGTTTGCTTGGCAGAGGGCCTGCCCTCCTCCTCCTCTTCATCATCATCACCACCACTACCACCCACTATCCTGGCACTTTCTCTAGCCCTGCTTGCACTTGTGCCCTCCCTGGATGACTGAGGTGGGCTCCACTGCTGCAGTCACAAAGGCGATATGCCCACCTGTATACACCAGATAGACAGACAGACAACTTGGACTGGCCTTTGGGTTCTGCTCTCCAGCCAGGGGAGCGGGAGGGTAGCTTTGTTCTGGGTGCCATCCCGCTGGCTCTCCTCCTGGGCTAGGGAAGGTGGAAAGAAGCCTATCCCCAGCCCTCAGCCTGGGTAGTAGCTCCTACCAGCATGTATGGGGCATCACCCAGAACTGGCACTTGTGTTACGGCTGGGGACGTGCTCTGACCCCACACTGTGTGTTCTCCCTGGGGACAGGGATGCAGGTTTGCATCTGTGCGACAACCTTGACTGATGGAAACGCCTTCCCAGCAAGCTCAGACTCAGCTCCCTGAACCTGATCAGCACCGTATCATTCCTATCACTGGAACGATGTGTCTGAACACATGTCAGGGAAGGAACGGGGCCACGAAGCTGCTAAGAAATCCAAGAGAGAACTGGTGCCACAGCACAAGCACAGGGAAGCAGCAGCGCACAGAATTGATACGTTGCACAAGATTAAATTATATCCAAAGCTCAATTTAAATGTGCAACCCAAACAGCAAGAGGCTGGGCTGCAGTACCAAGGTGATCTGAGGAGTCACAGGTAGCAAATTAAAACATATTTACACATAGGCTAAGTCTAGTACAGAGAGTTAGTCCAGTATAGGAATAAGGTGGAACAGACTGAAATGCCAGATCATGGAATTAAGTGAAACAATAGCAAGGTGTACCACACACAGAATGTTAATACCACAAGTAAATAACCAAGGTTACATAAAATAAAACAAAAAAAATAAATCCAGTTAGACAAGAACAAAGCCCCTTAATGGGGGATATGGAAAAGGATGTTCCAACAATGGTCCCGTATCTCCTTCGGCTGCACACACACCAGGGAAAGCATACATCAAAACCCGGACACGTCGGAAAGCCACAGGAAAGCCAACTTGATTTGAAGCGAGGAGTGAAACCTTGGAGCCAGGCTCTGGTCAACCCGAAGAGCTGATGTGATTGAAAGCGAGCAGCCAAGAGAGGAGCCAGAAGGCCGGGAGCAGCCCCAGGGATGAGGAAGAGGAGCTGCAGGAGGAGCAGGGCAGGAGACACATCCAGCAGCTGGATGGCCAGCATGCCAGGCTGCTTGCTGACACCGTGCAGGCTCTGTCAAGTCATTCGGGCCAAATTCACCTCGGTCTGGGCTGGGAGGCAGTGAGTGGACATGAAAATATTCTGCTTTAGCAGCCTGAGTAGCCGCTCAGCGGTGCGGGCCACGTGAGAGTCAGGAAAAGAGGCTGGCAGGAGCTGGAAAGGGAAAGTTTCATCGCCCAGCCCTGAGCCGGGTATTGCAGAGATGAAACAAACAGTCACATGGCTGAAAAGTCAATTAAGAATTGTAAAAGTCTTTTAGCATTCCCAGGTATTGTTAGGCCCTCGGACAAAGGATGTTTAAAAAAAGAAAAAAAAAAATAATTCTTTTCCCTTTGGTAATTACCACTTTAAAAGGTTTCCGCTCCGCATTGTTTTAGTGGGGGAAGTTATTCCAGTGCCGCTCTCCATGGCCAGCAAAACTTTTTTTTTTTTGTTGTGGGTTTTTGGCACGGAGGAGCAGCGTTCTTCCAAACAATACTGTACACCCGTGGCCGAGGGCCAGATTTATCTCTGGGTTACAGTGGCACAAACAGCAACAAACTTGGCGAGAGCCGCTGAGTCACATCACGGTGCCGAGCCCGTCCGCAGAGCTGCTGACCCTCCCGACTCTGTACCTTCTGCTCCATGATTTATCCTGTTTTTTTCCTTCAAGTCTTGGCTCCGGGAACCACGTTGAGTGCCGAAAAATTTCGGTTTTCATTAAAAGAAAAAAGGTCGTCCCCGTGAGCACTGAAACTACTTGTCCCGTTTCCTACGGTTTTGTGTCTCGAGACGGTCTTTGGTGCCTGAAAACGTACGAACCGAGAACGAAAACGTTGTTGTGGTTAAAGTGTTTGTAAGAAGCATCTCCCACGTGGATCTTCTGGTGTCTAATAATAAATGAACTCATGCTACAGATGTTTTGGGGCATTTACAAGATTCTTTTCCTCCTCTCAACCATCTCCTATTCGTACAGACTTAATTATCTGCAAGCCCTCGGCCAAATTTGCATCAAGCAGGCCAGCAGGTCCAGGAGTCATTTGGGGAGAGAGCGCACAGGCAGACAGACACCATGACAGCATTAGCCTTAGTTTGGTAGGAAATTAAATTTTAAGATTTTTCTGGCTCCTTAATCGCAGAGAAAACAGATAGAAAACATGATCTGGGCTTTTACAGGAGGGTCAGGGACCAGAGGGTGAGTGAAACAGGCTGCTCCCTAAGGGTCTCATCCAGCTTCAGTGAGCCTTTCCTCAGCATCCTGCCCATGACGAGCTTCTCCCATCTTCTACTCTCACAGCACAGAAAGCACGGGCTGATGAATCCATTCCTGAGCGGCCAGCATCACTGCAGGGCAATTTTTTTTTTCATCTCAGCAGCAAACATTATGTACGTATCGATGGCTTCTCACCCGTTGCTCTTCGTGCAGCACTGGTAAGGGGCAGCGTCAGTGTTTCCATCACGCGTGGGTGCGTAGCCCGTCTGCACGTAGGTGCCACGTGCCGAGTCACCTCTTTGCAAAAGCTAAACCCCAGGAGATTTTCCCTTTCCCCCCCTTCCTTGCCCTGGGCCCCAGCAGAGATTCTCCACCTTTTCCAAAGCTCTTTCACTGACAGCAAGAGGGCTTGGGCCGGGGGTACCTTTAGCCATCGATGGCTCTTGGAGATGGAGGTTTGCTGCAGATCTCGGAGGGAGTCTGGTGTCATCAACTGCGACTGGCTGGGCTGTCAGCAGCAGCCAGGTCTCTGACGCTTGGAGACTGGGTCCTGCCTTGTGATGACCCCAAAATAACAGGGAATGGAGGAGCAGGGCCACTTCCCACTGAGGCAAGGGCTGCTGGTGCAGACGCATGGAGCCCTGTGCAGTGGGAAAAGGTGGAACTGTGTCCTCCTGCCTAGTCCACCTCCTCCCCTGCGTTTCCCCCATCCCTTCATCAAATAGAAAGGGAAATCCGGGATTTTCAGCTGCTTTTGATTCCCTCTTGCTCTGCACGCAGCAGGGTGGGAAGGGATTAGTCTCCATTTCCTGGCTCCAGCCAGCTCACAGGGCTGCCCAGGCAGGATCCCCCCGGGCAGGGGCTCCCCGACCCACGACCACGACGCTGCCAGACCCCGCAGGGCTGTAGCAGCTGTCTCCAGCCTGCCTGCCCCATCCTCGGGCCATCTCCCCAGAGCCCCCAGATATGCCTCCCAGCTGCCCTGGTCGGTCAGCCCAGGGGCTGGCACTACAAACCGCCTTCCCTCTCCTTCCTCACTTGGTTGCAGTTTCTAACTTGTGCTTGGTTTCCAGCATGGGAAGTAGAAATGCTGGAGAGAGTACTGTGATGAAAGAAAAACCCCAGACTCTGAGCAATGCACATCGGAGGCTAAAGGGAGAAGAAAAGGACGAGAAGAAAGGGGTTGTTTTTAAGGTGGTTTTTTGGGGTGCTGACAGGAGAAAAGGTCCCCTCATCTCAGGCCACCACCATTACCAGGAGGGTTGATTTGCATTTGTTTCCCCTGTCGCCACCATCACACCCAGACACTACCAGGATTGTCACACAGCTCATCCCAAACAGCTTCTCATTATCTGCAAGTCAAGGGCCTGATCCTGCCAGCTGTCCTCTGGAGCTCACAGTCCCAAACTACAAAGGCAGACGGCAGCTGTCGGCAGGATGGAATCAGAGAAAAGACCTGAGGTGTCCAGGCACCGAGTGCTGCCACAGCCCCAGTGCACCCAGGGACAAGCCCAGCACAAGCCCAGAGAAGCCAGGAGAGGAGCACGGACACAGGACAGAGGAGATGAATCTGCACATCAGATGACACAAGAAAATCAACAACTCAGCCTCTGGACGTAAACATCCCTTGGGGTTCGTAAAGTCAAGACCTCACTTTAAAATAGAGGAAGTTTCTTACCATAGAGGCACGGAGGAAGAGGAGCACCTGAGACACTGCTCATGACCAGCGTTTGCACGGAGGTAACGCCTGAACGTCTCAGCCATGGACCACAGCACCGGGGCACACTCTGCAGCCCCAGCAACGCGCTCCCCGCTCCAGGCACCGAGCGTGATGCCGCACACATGACTCCAGGAGTTAAAAATACCAAATATCACAAGTTCTGCCCAAAGCCAACCACCAGCCCGTCTGGCCTCTACATTACAACACTGTCATAAGACAGAGCAAACAGGTCCATCAGCGGGCAGGAGGATCTGGTGAGAGCCCTTCTCGGGGCAAGATGGAGCCGATGCTTTTGGCAACGTTACTTCTAAACCGATGCAATGAAAACACTCCAGCTTCACAACAGACAAGAGCCAACACCAAGTCATTATCTGGCTGTCCTCTCTTGCTCAGGCTGTGGTGTAAAGCACCTTGCACTGAAACCAAAGATGCTATTTGCATCAGAATGACACTCGGTAGCCAGCACATTGGCCAAATCAAACTGTTTCAGGACGGGGCTCCTGGCAGGGTAGTCCCGTAGCATGGTTCAAAGCTCACATGGCTAAATTCAGCCCTCTCTGGATATATCAGCCGTGCCTGTCTGTGCTTGGTGACACTTAAAAGGAAGCTTCTCCCTTACGCAGGGGGACACCAGCGCGTAGTGAGGGGCAGGGGATCCCCCGAAGCCAGGAGATGGCTTTGGCGAGGTGCCGAGAGCCCCGAGACACAGCGGTGCCGGCCGAGGAGCGGCCGCGCAGCAACCGCGCGCTGATGCGAGGCCCCTTCAGCCACGCCACGTGCCACGCGAGCGGAGCTGGCGTCAGCGAGAAGCGGTGCCCGCCGCATCCCCAGCCAGGGCTGAAGGCAGGATAGCCAGGGGCCAGCTCAAGGGCTTTACTCGTGCGTGGGGCGGGCACGGGGAGCGGCTCCGCTTCAGCAAGGCCACGCTCACCTGCCTCAGCAGGACACGGCCCCGGGGCTCGCTGGACCAACTCCGATGGAGTCCCCAGCTGGGAGATGCCCAGGGCTCCGACCCCGCTGTCGCATCTGTGACACCCACACCTACCAAGGTGTGAGCTCTGCTCCGGGAGGGCAGGATTGCCAGGGCTAAAGCAAAGACCCCGAGCGAGCATCGCAACCCGCTTCCGATTGCCCGTAAGGTGCCAAAACAGTCAGCGAACCGGCCTCGCCTCATCCGAGAGCGCGCGCGGGCACCGAGCGGCACCGGCAGCCCTCGCGGGAGCTCCTGCAACAGCTGCTTCTGCGGGCACTGCTCTCAGCCCCGATGCAAAGCGACAGATGACAGCAAGTTTTATTGATGGGCCCTCGTCGAGTCAAACCGTCTGGAGGCAGCTGCTCCGCTGCCGATCTGCCCTCCGTGGGGGTGCCCGGCCCTGGGCTGCAGGGACGGAGCCAACTTCTGCCCATGGCACGTGGGCAACGGGACCTGCCCGTGCATCTGCCTCAGCAGCGCCTGGAGCCACTAAAACCACTCTGCTGAGTTTGAGGGGCCCCGTGGTGTCATCGGGATGGAAAATGAGAGCAGGGAGCAAGAAAACGGAAAGTACAGAGAGGAGATCCCATTTCACTTGAGAAAGGGAAAGCACAAGAGGCAGAGCCTGCACCTCAGAGATAGATGTCTACAGTGTAAAAGCTGCGAGAGGAGCAAGCTCTTAGGTTGTCCTCAGATTTCAGAGGGAGAAGCTGGTGCTAAATGATGGGAAGAAAGAGCAAAGCAACAGAGAAACACTCTAGGATGTCACTGTGGGCATCAATTCACATGCTTAGCTAGGGACAGGCTGTAATGCCACCAAAAATCCATGGGTTTGCCTTGAGTTACACCAGTAGAGGATGTGGCACACAGCATTTCACCTGATTTTCTTTGCAGCTTCTGCTCCACAGCTTGTGCTAGCAAGCACAGACCCAGACAGGCCACTTATAAAAAGATACTGAAAGCAGATTGATTGAACAATTACTGGGAACGTCCATTCCTTCTGCACTTGCAATACATGGAGAATTAGCATTGCTTTAATTGCACCGGTAACTCCACCGAGGCAGCAGTGAGAATCCATCAGGTGATTCCTGTCCCTGCAGCAGGGGAGCACCAGTGAGCACCCAGTCCCCAGGCAAGGCAGCCTCCTGGAGATCCCACCGATGTGACCAAGCCTGACGGGCAGGCTCACGTGGCTCAAGCACAGACACTTGGCAAGTACCACCTATTGCAAAATCTGCAACCGGGACATCCCAGAAGGAACAGTGGACAGGCTGTAATGACCAACCCTTGGGCAGGATGAGTCCCTGAGGCAGGTTGTACCCCCAGGGAGCTGCATCAGACACTGGTCAGGTTCTCCAGAGGTCTGTGTTTTCATTTCACTTTGGCAAACCTGGTCTGCCTGACTGCATCAACCCAAGCCTGCTTACTTCACATAACCCTGATAACACTGGCCCAGCACTCCCACGGTTCATTTTCACGTGGTTATTCAGTCCATGACCACAGGCACACGCAAAGGTGACAACTCTGGACGCTCTAGTACCAGTGAACCAAACACAGTACAGCTGGTGACCCCTTTAAGCCAGTGTAAGGGCAAATACCCTTCCCCAGGACCGATGAAGCCAATCCAGAGTTAGGGACACAGCAGCGGGGTCACACGTGCTGCCCCAGGACCCCAAAGCACTACTGCAGGAGCCACGGATGAGCTTGAAGCTGCCCCAGGCATGCTCATGAGGCGCTGGATGGGCTCAGCCCTAAGCATTGCCAGGGCAATTCCCAGAAATCCTAAGACTTTACAGCACTCCTGAATTTCTGCCCTTACAGATGAGAACTCAGCCTGGGTGACTTCCTTCCCACCGTTTCTAGTTTTCTCCAAAGAAACCAAGTGATGATTCTCCTGAGGGAAAAGGAGAGTTTGGCCAAGAGCAGGGATGGAGGGATTTGTTGTTTTTGACTGCAATTGTGGTCAGGAAACGGTCCCAGCGCTCATTTTCAGCTCCTCCCTCTTGATAACATCTACCATACACAGGCAGTGGAAAAGAAACAGCCTTTGATATAAACATGACAGAGTTTGATTCACTGCAGGGCCGTTGGCAGCTATCGCTTCACTGCCACCGACGCAAGCACCGAGTCCCCGGCCCCGCTCGGCTCTCCGTTAAAGCCTCTCCACCCCCGAGGGGTGCAGCCTGGCAGAGCCACACCGAGGGAGCCCAGGGATGCTGCTGGGGCTGCAGGAGACGTCAAGTGTCTCAACCCTGGCACGGCTTGGCCGCCAGCAAACGTACACCAGCACAACACAAGGACTGCATGCCGTGTAAACCACCCTGCTCAGGAGCTCAGCCCATCGCCCCAAGGCACCCGCTGCATCTCTGCCCCACTGCAGCCCCTGGGAAGAAGCCAAGCCCCACAGACCCAGCGTGGGGGAAGCATCCAGCTCCCAGCCTTGAGGGACACGACCCTCAAGTGCCAGACTGAATCCCGAGGCTGGTTCTGGTGTCTGTTGACTAAGCAGGTCCCACCACCCCTTGGAAGTAACACCGTTCCAACCCACTCCCCATCTCAAGGATTAATTAGTTGCCATTTCGAGAGCACTCCAAGGCGATACTGGTGCCACAGACGGGAACAATGAAGCTGGAAATTAGTAGCTCATTACTGCTGATCTGAAAGTTTTTCTCCTGTGTGCCAGAGGACAACGTTTCACCCAAGATACCCAGGTTGCAATCAGATAAAACACAAAGCTCAACTGAACAAGACCCCAGATGTGGCCAGGACTAAGCCCGTGCTACAGCAAACCTGGGAACTGATCGTTTGTTCCCATCTCCAGCTCCTCCGAGCCTGGCTCTACGGTCAAACCGAGCTTTTATCTTCTCTTGTATTCCAGTACACTGAGAAAAAAAATAATATTAGAGGAATAAATTAGCATGTGAAATGCAATTTAACTAATTAGCTCACTGGAGTGGAAAATACTTGCTAACCACTTTGAAGTCAAACCTACTGCATCTATTAGGATGTCACAGAGGAAAAAGGAAGGAGGCAAAGATGGGGAGACCACCAGGACAAGCTCCAGAGGATGCAAGTGCCTAAGCAGGACACTGAGAATTTCACCTGATCACTTCTCTTTTCTCATCACTCTCTAGAGCTGCATTCAGTGTCCAACTTGGACACAGCAATGCTGGGAGAGACCAAAGGCTGCGCTGCACTCCCCTTTGACTTGCCAGGTACTGGACTTCCCAACAAGGGGGCATTTCCCAGTGATTTTCACCACGACCCTGGGCTGGGACAGCTGCATGGCATTATCCTGGGATGCACAACCACGGGCAGACTGATTCACCAGGCAGGAGGGTTGCACTGGGACTGTGGGAGATGGGCCAGGGCAGCAGCACGTACCACTGCAGGACACTGGCTCACTGGTCCCTTCCATGCCTGTGGCTTCTACTCGCAGGGAGCAGATGTTGCCAGCTAATCTGACAGAACAACGTGCCATAAACCTCCATCCCATGAGGGAACTGCCCGACATGCCACAAAAAGCCGTTAGATCACTTGCAACAGTCCGTTCATTGATTTCCCCATTTCCCAGATATAGAAACTGTTGCTCTTTTATTAGCAAAGCTTTGGAAATCCCTACCCATAATAGCAAGAGAGGCACCCTGGGAAATTTTGCAATTGCTGTGGCTGAATTATGAAAGGAAGGGACTGACAGTCCCATCGAAAGCTGGTGAGGGAGACAGAGCGAGAGCCTCCTCTGCCTGATACCCATCACCACGCTGGGGGTACCCTGGGGGGGACGTTTCCCTTCCAGCTGACCCCCCGCTGAACGTGGGCATGAGCAGCCCATGTCTCTCCATCACCTCCAGTGGTCTAGTGCCTGCTGGTGAAATGCTCCCCAAAGGAGCTCTGCTCCTTGTTGGGGCAGAGCAGTTTTCCTGGAAACAGGAACATGAGATGTTGACCCAGCAGAGCTGCTGTCATGAAAGAAAAGGCTTGAGCTGGGTGTCCTGATCTGGGTTTTGCCTGGTTCCTGAGTTCATTTTCAAATCTGCTCACCCTGGGAACCCAGCCTGTAAGGGATCAAGTTGTGGGTGCAGTCAATGGAAACACAAGGAGAGCACAAGGAAAGTCCATTTTTCAAGATAGACCTTCCCACAGCTGTGGTCCAACTGGTGATGGAGACTGAAGGACAGGATCCTGCAGAAGAGCTCTACTGAGGTCATTTCCACACCACATCTTGCATGCATAGGAGCTCCAGGCCAGAGAGATGGCAGGATTTGTCTTGTGGGAAGATCAGAGACCCGACAGCAACCAGGGCATGCCAGGTCTCAACAGGAGCACACACGACAGTGACCAGATGCTCCCATGGTCACAAAGCAGTTGCTAACAGGAGTGACTGTGGTGAGACACCCACTACTCCAGAGCACCTCTGCACAGGGCAGCAGGGCTTGGGGCAAGTGAATGATGCAGCCAAGACTCAGAGTGCTGGGAAAACCTCTGACTCCCTTCCCAGGAAGTTGATTTGTTTTATCTTCTCCCATCCCTGCCTCCTGCAGGCTCCAGCACTCACAACGGGAAGAGAAGACAGCACTGGGCCAGGGCCAGCCCACCACGGTGCGAGGAGGGTTCGACTGACCGCTTGTTACAGCGTTCCTCGGTTCACTCAATATCTGGATCCTCATCTCCCAGTAGGGCTTCTTTGGGGTGCAAGCATTCAAAGGTCCCCAGGTAACACAGCCCCTAAACTCCTCCCACCCTGCTTGTGCCGCCTCCAAGAAGAAAGGCGATTCATGAGCCTGAAAGTCCTGAAATAGAGGGGGAAATGCCAGCACAGCTCCCCCCACCATGCCCACGCAGACTGGCAGAAGCAACGGCAGGGAGATGAGCAGGTACCAGCACACGGGTGGGCGTGAGACACCAAACCCTGCCTGGCTAGGGGGAATCTTTCAGCTGTGAAAGAGGAGTTTCCCCATCGTTCCACAGACAGAAACGCTGCTTGGGACTTCCCCGGGGGCATTTCCTCACCGGCTGCTGCTTTGCAGAGGAGGGAGGTGCCAGCTCGGTGGGGCCACAGGAACCACTACACCCCCACTTCCCAGGAATGGAAAACGGAGAGAGTGTCCTCGGCCTCGAAGCAGTGGTATGAGGGCATGAAGAGTCAGAACAGTCCCTAATCCACCTGCTCATAAGTGCTGCCAGTCAATGCTCACCCCAGGGATCTCAACCCTGCTCTGCCCAGTGCAGGAGAGGGCAGGGGCTGGAAGCACCAGCAGAGCCCTGAGATGGGAGAGGTGATCAGGGCTGCATGGTGCATCTGCAGACCCTCCATTTCAGTGGCAATGGAGATGCTGGAGATCAGGCTGCCAGCCTGATCTTGTGGCAGTTCCAGTTTCAACAGGAAAGAGCTAACCCTTTCTGTCCTGCACGATGGAGCTACCACCCCAGCGATGACCCGAGTGCTGAGGAAACTTCGATGTGCCAGATTACTGACCAGTGCTACACCATGACACAGCTCCCAGGACTGGCTGTGACCCAACAGCTACCAAAGGCTTGGGAGGAATTGTTAAAAACCCAGCCAACCAAAAAAACCCCACCTCTCTGCCACAGCACACAGCCTCCTTAAGAATTATTTTTCTTTTCTGCAATAAAAGCAGGAATAAGATCAGCAAGTGGAGGCCATTGCCAGGCAACCCGAGCCAGGGCATCCCCCTGTCCCAGCCCAGGTGAGCACAGGTCTCCAGTTCAGGCTTCCCTCTCTGCAGGGAGGGAAACCTCCACCTGGGTCAGGCAAACCCCGAGTGAGGATCCCCTGCGCTGCACCACGGGGCCGCAGGGAAATCCAGCGCCAGATTGCGCTGCTGAGCAGGAATGGAAACCGCGTGGCGCAAGCCTTGAGAAAACTGCTGCTTAAAAAGAAAATAAATCAATCCAAATGAGAATAAAGCATCCAGCCACTGGTTCACCTGCTCCATCCCATGCTCCTGCCACCTCCCAGTGCCCGGCTGCTCTCCCCTTCCTCCTTCCCACGCTTGCTGCAGGAGGCACCTGCGCTTTCGGGGCACGTTTCCCACCCCCAGCACATCCCACCAGCTCTGCAGTGGCCATCACCAGGTATCCTCATTAGTGCAGCAACACGGTAGATCCCGGCAAAGCCCCGGGGTGTTTCTAAATATAGGAGGCTCCCTGCAAGTCCCCTGTCCCTGCAGGGACACTTTCCAGGCTGCTGAGCTGGGGCTTCCCACCCCTGCCGAGATCCGAGACGCAGAGATCCAGCACACCACCCTGCAGGAAAGCCCTCCCTCCTCCCAGGGAAGCGAGCTCCTTCCCATGCTGTCATTTCACCTCGTTAAACACACAGATAATGTAGAAGAGCAGGTAACGTTAACCGTGATATACCAATTGTTTGCCATCAAGAAAATTCAGATTTAAGGCTCCTGCAGTGACAGCACAGACACTGAACACACACACACACACACACACACACACACACCAAGAACCTGCTCCAAAATTAAAGAGAGTTTTACCTCAAATTTTAACAGCACCTGGATCACACCCAAAACCTTTGCATGGGCAGGACACCAACCACTCACCACCCACCCTATTTTGGGCTGCCCCTAGTTTGGGCTCTCCAGCAGCTTTGTCACAGGGCTCCTTCTTGCACAGTCAGGTTCGTGGGTATTTCTGCGATGGTCAGAGGTGAGGTGCCAAGAGGATTCCTCACCAGAACCCCCTGACCCGAGTGCATCGGGAAACCTCCACCTCACTGCTGCAACCAACACCAATTTTTGCATCATGGACCGAACCCTGCGCTTGGTTGTAGCTGCAGCACCACAAGCAGAGCGAAGGGGCACAATCAATGCCCGCAGAGATGGCAAGGACCAGGCAGGGCAGCCGCCAAGGTGTGCCGAGACAGAGTCTAGCTCTGCCTCCCAGGTTTCCACATCCCAGGTGCCAGAGCCACGACGCACCCCCAGCAAACACACCCTTCTGCACTGAGCTACAACACGAGTCATTTTCCACATAGGAAGGCTTCCCCCTCCCTCCCAAACTCCTCCTTTCATTTTGGTGCCCTGGATTTGGCAAGTGCCAGACACGGTCTGCCTCAAAAATACACCGCTTCAGAGAGGAAACGGTCACATCTGAAGGCGGTGCCAGCTCCTGGCATCTTTAACTTTGCCAGAAGTTCACCACCCCCGGGTAGTGCCGGGGTGGGGTCACAGCACCTCTCTGCCCCTTGCACACCCACCCCAAGCCCGGGGCTGAAAACGGGCTCGTTTGCTTTCTACTTACATCATCATCCTGCACGCTCAGGGGGATATCCAACATACACATCTGCACAGGCTGCACCAGAGCCTTCTGCACGTTGAACAAAGGTTTTGCATCCATCTTCCCGGGGATGGAGGGGCTGCTCATTCTTCTCTCTCTCTCTCCCCTCTGCCGCCCCTCTTCCAGGAGCGGGTCCAGCCCAGGCAGCGAAACAGATCGGAGATCTCGCCCTGCTGAATTTTGTCAGCACATCTTGCCAACAGCTGCCGCTTCTGCCGCTCTAAGAGGTCTTATTTCCTTCCTCGCAAATCAAAGAGCTGCGAGGAGCTGCACCGAGAGGCTGCGTGTGTGTGCGCGTGTGTGAGCAAGCGCGCCTGTCCGTGAGTAGCCGGAGATGCTCCCGAGGTGGGTGAAAGAGCCCTTCGCGAGCGTGCCACGGCTCGCTGCCTTCCCCCAGCCTCTCCCTTCTTTCAAGGCAATCCCGGTGCCGGCTCCGGTTGCTGTTTTGCACTGGCGTGAGCTTTTCAGCCTCATCTACATGCGTGGCACTCGCAAACCCCGCGCATTGTCTCCGCGACACAACAGGTCCTGCCTGCTGTTGATTTCTGATTATAATCAAGCTGGGTCTGCAGCAGCTACAGCAGTTCCCTCTGGCTGTCGTGGCAGGAGAACAAGCAGAGCTGGAAGGATGAGAGGGTGTGAGACAGAGAGCTGGAATGATCTGGGCTGGAGCCTCCCCTTTTCTTTCCTTCTCTTCTTCCATCCCTGCTTTCCATTGTCAGAGGCAGTTTCAGCTCAGTGCCTTCCTGTACTCCAAGGACCACAGTGAGGCTTAAATAATTCACATCCAGAGAGTGCCTGGGAACCCTATGGCACTGAAAATGCAGCGTGGCACTAAAAGACAGGGAATATTGGTGATCGTTTTGTTTGCAGGTCAATTCCGCGTGAGAAGTTCAGCCCAGGTGAGCATGGCACCAGAGAGAGCCTGGGACTCCAAAATGGAGATTTGCTGAAGGGAGCATGGCACAAAATGGGGTGGCTTTGCTACAAAGAGCATCTTCCTGCAGTATTTGCACCAACACTAACAGTAGGATGGGAGAGTTGACATGGAGCCATACATATGCCACCTGCACACATGTATCACATGGATGTTATTGCTCTCACAACAAGAGTTAACCTGGGGCTAAGTCCACGAGCCACCTTCTCACTCTCATTAGCTGCACAGACCAGGCTTAATAACTGGGTGAAAATCCCCAGGAGTCTCTCTCCAGGGAGGGCAGAAGGAAAGGAGAGAAGCAGTTTGGGGGGTTCATTGAGCTGCACCCAGCGAGGAGAGTCCCTGGGGCCAGCTAAGCACCCAACAGAGGGGTCATGTGAATTGCTGGGGCCGAGTCAATAAAAAGTCCCCACTGCCCTCAAACAAACAGGAGTTCAGGTCCTTACAGCTGCCCTTTCGCTGGGCCCCCCACAGATGACATCAATGGGGTAGACAGACCCTGCTCCAGGCAGGTGTTTCTAGGTGGTTTCCCCACAACCGTGGGCACCAGAGGGTCTCTCTTTGGGGCTGCCCCTCACCGTGTGCAGGGCAAAGGTCTGGAACGGTCCAGCCCTGTCCTGGCTTTCCCAAGGCCACAAGCTCAGCCGGGGTCTCAGAGCAGAATGAAGCTGAGGAACCCCACTGAGCCAGGCATTCCTGCGGCATTAGGTAAGCTGGGCTTGGCGAGCCCTGCTCAGCCCCCAGCCAGAACCGGCCCCGCTGCCTCCCTGGCTGGGCTGAGTCATTGCCACAGGAGCCAGAGCCGGCCGAGGCTCCGTGGTTAGATGGGTCTCACGTGCACACGGACCCTTTGTGCTGCTCACAGTCGGAGCTGGGCAGCTTCCCAGCCTGCTGGGGCAGAACATGGGACTGCAGCGGGGTCCAGCCTGTCCTTCCCAGGAGAAACACAAGAGTGAGAAAACCAGGGCTTAGACGCTGTGGGAATGGGAGCTAATGGACAAGCCTGGAATAAGACCAGATAGGGATAAACCCACTATAAATAACTTTTATCTGGAAATTAGACAGAAGCTTCAATCACCGTATGACCGAGGTGAGCAGCAGCACAGGAGGCAGAAGGTGTCACCCCAGGACACGGCTTCGCGGGGAAGGAGAGAGGGAACATCACAGCTACAGCACATGGACAGAGCAGCATTTCCAGGGCCATCTCCCACCTTCTGTCTGGCAGCATTTTGGCAACTGTCTGGCTCTTTTCATGGCAGAGAGGCAGTGCCACAGCCCAGGAAACACCCTGTCACAGCTAGTCACTGTCCCTCCACGTACACAATGTCTGGGTGACTCAATACATAGGGCACTCCCATGGAGGACTGTCCCACGTTCCACTCTGCCGTCACCAGCGACAACATTCGCCCCCAGCACGGGCAGTACCCACAGCTCTGGTTCCAGGAGAGGTGATTCAAACTCCAGCTCACGTTACTCACCTCCCCACAACAAACAGGTTGCCAGCGCACAGCTTTCCAATAACAACTTTTCAGTAACAAGCTGGGCTTGGTCAGCTGGGAGTTCACCTTCCAATGGGCCTAAGTGACTGCACGAGCATCCTGAGAAGGACACGTTTCATGCTTAAGTGCCAGAGTCTACGAGGGCCACCATCCCCAGAAGGCCACTTAGCCTGTTCAGCAGCTACTCTTTCCCATAGGAACAGGAGTCTCTGCAAAGATGGTGTGGAGGTGCAGAAGTCCCATCATCTGCTGGTGCCCAGGTCCTCAGGGTCACACAGGTAGACTGCAAAGGAAAGAACTACAAGGGCAAAAGTCCCAGGAGAGCTGCCAGGCAGAGCAGCAGCAGCAGAGGTTGGATCAAAGAACAGACACTCCGAAGAACTGTCTCAAACCAACAGCAACATGATGCAGTGGGTGGGGGCTGATGGGACATGAGAGCTGCTGTGCATAGAAGACTTCAGCCAAAGTGAACCAGCCAGATGTTGTGGGGATTTGTACAGTCCCAGAGAAAGTGTGAAAGCTTCCCCTCCTCACTGGGGGCCAGCTCATCCATGTCCAACCACTTCCCTCCCCAGACACCTGCATAAGTAACTGGGGAACAAAACAGTCCTTCAACAGAAGCTGCCAAAGTGGTTTTGGACAATTTCCCATTGGGAGATTTTCAGCAGAAGTACAAGGCAAAGACTCTTCCAGTATCAACCAACCAGCCCAGACAGGACGATCCTACGCAGACTTTTGAATGACAGCTTCATCCTACTCGTCCTCCTCCTGTAGTCTGGCTGACACGAGTGGTAACCACGCTGTGATCCCAGATCCTCTGGCAACATCAGACGAGCACCTCAAATGCACTACTGCACTGATAGCAGAAGAGTCATCCCCACAAGCACAGGAACATCTCGCTGCCAGAGCCCAACAGCAGCACATGCCAGCCCAAGGAGCAGGGAAGCCCTGCGAGGGCTGGAGGAGAAATCCCCCCCGGTATCTCCTGAACCCCTCTGGCCACTTCTGGCAGACAGGAAAGCCCCAGCATAGCCACCAATTCGTCCCCGTTTCATTTTGCACTGGAGCTTTATTGCTTCCTGCAGATCCAGCCGAGTAGATAAAGCCCATCATGAGACCTCACTGCTTAGCAACCATTACTGGAAAAACACTGTTTTCCAGTAACAGTCTTGGCAGGAACAGAGCAACTGCAGGGCAAATAAATGGTGATCCCTACACCGGATGCATCCTGCTCCCGACTGCTGCACTGCTGCCCCAGGGAGAGGTCAACTCCTTCACTGGGATGTGCACCCACTCCTTAAGGTCTGAACGGCCTCCACTACCCTGCAAGCACATCATTTTGGGGACACCGTGGTGGACCATGACTGAACCTCTGCGTAGGTGGATGCAGGTTTCAGTGCCAAACTCATGCACAGGATCTTAGTACCCAGCATAGCTGCAATGGCATAAACAGCTGGAGTGTTGTGTTCAGTTCTGGTCTCCCCAGTTGAAGAGAGACAGTGAAATACTAGTGGGAGTCCAATGGAGAACTATGAAGATGATGAAGGGACTAGAACATCTCTTTGTTGAGGAAAGGCTGAGAGCCCTGGGGCTGTTTAGCCTGGAAAAGAGAAGACTGAGAGGGTCTGCAGGGTGGGTGTCAAGTAAAAGGGGCCAATCTCTTTTCAGTTGTGCCCTGTGACAGGGCAAGAGGTAATGGTTGCAAGCTGAAACATAGGAAGTTCTACCTCAACATGAGGAGAAACTTCTTTACTGTGAGAGTGACAAGAGCCTGGAACAGGCTGCCCAGAGAGGCTGTGAAGCCTCCTTCTCTGGAGACTTTTAAGACCTGCCTGGATGCATTCCTGTGCGGCATGCTCTGGGTGTTCCTGCTCTGACAGGGGGGTTGGACTCGATCTCCAGAGGTCCCTTCCAACCTCTACCATTCTATGATTCATGCTCCACGAACCGGTGACCAACCTCTCCCCTCACCTTGCTCACTCCTTACCCCAAGTGACTCACAAGGGCAAAGGCCCACCCCAGGAAGGCTGACTCCGATGCTTGATGCAGCCAAGCATCAAAGACTTCCACAAAATTAAAGAAATTCTACAGAAATAACAATGGCGAGTTTGTTTTTCAAAGGAAATTGCAACTCCAGGTATTGTCTGCAACCCCAAACACCACGGCGCCCTGCGCTAGAGCGCTGGTCTTGATGAGAACCGACACAAAACCGACTGGCTTATTTTCACTGTGCGAGGCCGATAGGAAGGCAAAGAGGAAACAACACAGCATGACGAGTGAAAGGCAAATGGAAAAACCCAACAGCTCTTCCCCTTTGATATTCATCGGTAGTCGAAAGAGGAACTCTGCTTTCAAAAACACAGAAATCCCAACCTGACAGCATCCCTCTGAGGAAACCTGGCATTTACAGAAAGCCTCCAGGTAGACTTGGAGAGGCAGATGCAGGCACAGACATGAAGGTGGGTGCCTAGTGGGACTTCCAGGAGACCATGAGCAGGTAGGATACCTGTTTCTCAGTGGACACCAAAGGCACTTTGGTGTGGAAGCTCATGGGTGCTTCCTCACGTGCCATCTGAAATCTGCTTCTCTGGTCCCAGATGAGAACAAACCCCACTGATGTGGATCTGCACCTTTGTTTTGAGAGATTTATTTGAAGAAGGCACCCTTGTTCCCTCAGGAACTCCCGATAGTGGCCACAGCCCGTGCTGCACCTCACGCCTCTGGAAAGCCCATCGGGCATTCAGCATCCTGAGCTGAATAAATTCCCGTGCTCCCCAGAATAGATACGTATGCAAAATTAATTTGCAATCAAGCCCGCGCGAAGCACGAGCCAAAGAAATTCTGTTTCAGACAGCAGTGTATGAAGCAGTGCTGTTTTCTGTTTGCTCACAATCATGGTGGAATGATT
>WTSP01015853.1:0-11311 GCA_025331215.1 Actenoides lindsayi | reverse complement strand
GTCCACCCCGGCAGTTTTTCTGACGTTGCTTTGGCCCGGAGATGCGAACTTGTTTTTTTGAGGAGCACAAGAGGGAAAAATATGTCTACAGGAAAAAAAAAAAAAAAAAAAAAAAGCCAAACCAAAAAGCATAAGCCTCCTGCTGTCTCTGTTTGCTGTCTCTGTGCCCCAGGCCAGAGTTACAAGCTCTACCCTTGTTTCTGAGCCCTCAGGCAGCTCTTGGTCCCCCCCTCTACCAGACCTCCCAGCCATCCCCCTCCTTTCTGGGCAACTCTGCGTGTTTCCCACAGCCTGTCCCAAGAGAAAAGATCCTAACAAGCCTTTAGAGTTCAGAGCAACTGGATGAAATGTCATGGGATTGACAATATTGGAAATGATAAGCGCAGAGAGAGAGAGAGAAAGAGAGAGAGAGAGAAGATGTAAGATCAACTAACCAGAATGATCTAAGCACAGAGCACAACTGATCAGATCAATTCACAAAGGAAAGGGACGACTAGCAACTGTCTGCAGCTCGCCTTTAGTCCTGGCTGCCGTGAAGAGGTTTCCATAGGCAGTCTTTACAGAGGGGACATCACCCTCTCCAAACAGTTCTGGCATGTCAGTCCCACCCTTGCCGTTTCCTGCCACCAGGGAGCTGGTGTTGGTCCTCACTCTCCCTCCTGGAGCTGCAGCACTTCCCCATCCTTGTTCTTGCTGCCCTTGTGCTTGAACGATCCTGTGCCTGTCTCTAATCCCATGGTGGGGGTTCCCCCCCACGGTGCAGGGGGGGATGTAACACACTGGCAAAATGGGGGGCCACAGGGGGATTACAATGCCAGCAAGGTGGGAGAGTTCAAGGAATCCGAAGACTGGTCACCACTGCTGCTGCTCCGCCGGTGAGCTTTGGAGCAGGACTCGGATGGGGAGAGAGGAGACTCCTGATCCAGCACGTTGGGGTAGGTGAACACCAAGTTGGAGGAGCCAGGAGTAATGGCTGGTGTTGAGGTCACCACAATGGGAGTATTGAGTGCCTCCTCCCCATAAAAACCTCCAGCAATGCTGATTGGCTTAATGACAGATCTCTGGGCTTTGTCGAGGACCAAAGAGGAAGATGGGATCTCTTCCTCCACAGGCTCCTGCTTCACCACCACCGCTCCACTTGCTCCAGTCCGAATGCTCTGGAGGCTGCTGGATGGTGGGCTCCGACGCTCCTCAGGGCTGATTTTGCACACAGGGCTATGAGCCACCAGCATAAACTCCAGCTTCTCCTTCTCCTTCTGGAGCTCAGCGATCTCCTTTTGCAGCACTGACTTTTCCTCCTCCAGCACTTCAGTTTCCTGCAGACAAAAGGGGAATAAGTAAGTATCAGAGACTCTGGAACTGCTTTTCTCCTGGAACAAGGCTATTGAGTCTAGTTCCCATTTGGCATGGGAAAATAAACCCCAGACTCTTTGTGAGCCAAGCAGGCTCCAGGTCATTGCCAGATGAGCATCTTGTGTTTCATATGTCTACTAGCAGGCTATTCAGACTTTACCAATCTAAGAGTTATAAACAGTCTTCTCATGAGCTCACCTTAATCTTCTCATGTCCAGCTTCTACCTCTCTTTGGCCAATGACTTCATGCTACTCCCTTGCTGTCTGCCTCAGACACCTTAGCAGAGAGGACTTGGATCTCCTCCCATCATTTTTTGTGTTAGGTAAGTAATACTCTTTTCACTTAGACAGAGGTAGTGTTTCCACTGTCTTTGTGTAGAATGTATGCCAGATTCGGTCTGATGCTTGCATGACTCTTGCATACTAACACTTATGCCTCCACTCATCATCCCTTGATGCATCCTAGGATTAATACATTTACTTTTCCCACGGTCACATCACACTGATGGCTCATAGTCAATCTGTGAGCAATTAGTACCTTCCTGTGTGAGGAGCTCACTATTTCACGAAGAACTCACACTCACTCCTTCAGGATATGACCTCTCACTTTGCATTCCTCTCACTTCTATTACTTTAGTCATGACAATCCTTAAATTCTTCCTATAGGATGTTCTGCCTCCTCTGCACTGAGAATGCCTCCTGAATTTGAGTCAGCAGCACGTTTCACTGGTGTGCTTTCACTGCTGCTGTGCTTGTTAATACGATTATCAAATAAAACCAACCCCAGGATGGTCCTTGAGCAGGACCACTGGAGCCTTCCAGGTAGCCTCTTCCAACACAATCCATCCTTGCCTCTTCTTCAGTCGGTCCCTTACCCACCCTGTGGTTCTTGTGCTCATCCCTAGCTTCTCCGGCTTAACTAGTTGTTTCCCCCATGGCACCAGACCACACATCTCTGCGGTGCTCCCTTTGTGCAGGAAATCAGTTACCTCCAACAAAGAAAGGTTAGCCTAAAGGACATAGCCTTGACAGGTACACCTAACATCTACCTCATTTTCTACTGCTTTCAGATGATCCTACCATATTCAGTGCTTTTGTCCTTAAAGCCTGCCTTTGAGGTACATGGCATCTTTATTTCTGCTTATGGAGGGAGACCAGAGGTAGGGAGACTCATGCTAGTTGGGAGGTCAGATGGGAAGAAACCTCCTAGAACTTTCTGGGCAGTCGGCAAGAGGAATTTAGGCTCCTGAGCTCCAGGCCTGAACCCTCACCACTGCTAATGTAGGAGGAACACCACCAGGCAGCCTGGGAAGGGGAAGAAAGTAACACGTGTTTGGCAGCGTCTTCCTTGAACATGATAGAAGAGGGAAAGCAATGCCCTTCGAGTTGGTCCAAAGGGTGGGTGACAAGGAAGGAGAAATGTACACAGAGCACATACCGCCTGGAGTTTCTCTGTTAGCTCTCGACGCCTGTTACGACACTTGGCAGCTGCCAGCTTGTTCCTCTCTCTCCGGATCCTTCGCTTCTCTTCTTCCTCGGGCGACAGCTGTGGGAAAGTGCCAAGAAAACCCACAATCAGATCTGAGTAAGGCATTCCTTGAAGTTTGTGAGGATTTAACCACAACGCAAAGGAAAAAGGCCTGATCCAGCAGGATGCTGAGCACTCCCCCTATTCACTGGTGTCAGCAGAAGATGAAAGCACACAGAATCTCTGCCTGCTCTGGGTCTTAGCAGAAGGGTGAGGAGAAGATGGAGTGGGGAGCAGGGGGAAGATTGTGTAAGAGGACAGTGAATTTGCACCAAGGCCAAACAGATAAAAGATGCTCTGATTGTTTCACAACTTGGGTGGTACATTAAGTAAAACCAGAGCATGATGTTGTAAGTGCCTCTTTCTTGAAAGAAAATATCTGCTGCTTCCCACACAGAAATGGTTGTTAGCTTGAAGGTCAGGGATGGGGGGAGTGGGAGACAGGGAAATCAGCAGAGGTCCCATGAAGTCCGTGAAGCAACAATGATTTATACCACCAAAAAATCTGACCTCAGATTTCTGAGTACTCAGTGAGATAACACGCTGTGCTTCTTGCATCAGCAGGCAAAGCTCCAGTGATATCAAGGGCTTCCTGAGGCCAGCTGACATCCTCACTGATGTAAATCAGGAGCAATTCCATAGAAACCCATTGAGCTACACTCTTGTGAAACCAGAGGAAGTGAGCAGGAGCCCACAAGATCTGGTCAAGCCAGGCCTAGCTTTTGGGGTTTGAGATGAGGTTTTACAAATCCCAGCAGCAGCAGCAGATAGGCTTGCACCATGGCCAAGGACAGGGAGATGGTACAGCAGCAAGCGAAGAGGCCATCGTGGCCCAGCTCACTGCTGCAGCACACGGCATGAAGAAGCCAGCGCAAAGAGACCACCGTGGGGATTGGCAGCACACGCCCGGCCGTGCATCCTCCTCCACTTCTGGCTGACCTCGTGGCCTGCGCTTCAGATTCACCAGGCCAGTGTATGTGCCGTGGGTCTTTGGCCCACTGACAGCAAACGAAAGTGAAATGAGCACCCTGCAAAGCACATGTCAGATCTCACACAGTGCCAGCAGAGAATGGAAAGAAAAACCTTTTCATAAAAGCTTTCAGTTTTAACATCCTCAAGAGCTATAAAAAAAAAAGTCACAAATGAGACACTCACCCCTTTACTATCTTTTCTTTTTAGTGTTAGTTTTACTCTAACCTCATTCTGGTTTGTTTTGGTTTGCTTTATTTCCCTAAATTCAATCTTTGCAGTTTCGGGGAGTTTACTTCAGCCTTTGGGCATTCCCCTCACTCGCTTCTGCTTTTTTTCTTTTTGGATCTGGTCCATGCCTGCAGTTTCACCTGCAAGCAGCACAAGCCCTTGGATACACACCGAGCAATACAAGCACTTCTAGGGCTTTAAGACACAGGTTTGGAGCCTGAAAGCTTTTCCATCAACACATCACAGCACTCCGTCTTGGGGTGGGGGTTACCTCTACCTCGCTGGGCAGCAGCCACAGGGCTTTGGCATACTCCCTGCAGTATGGAGCCTCTGCAGGCACCACTCTGCCCACTGCATTTTTGTCTGCTCACTTTCCAGCTCGTTTGTGTGCAGAAGAAAAATGTACTCGCACAAAAGTATCTGCAGTATGGCAAAGCGTTAAGCACGCACGCAGATTCTGTGCTGGCTTAGGGCTTCTGTGTACAGTTTTCAAGAGCCCTTTCATGTTTTAGAAGCAAAGACCTCATTGAAATACACTGGGACTGAAATTTCTCCTCCCAAGGCCTTCAGTCTTTCTTAAATTATCTGTCTCAGAGGCTATACTTTGCAAAAATCTCATAGATGGGGCTGAAGCCCTTAATCTGGACATGCTTAACATTATACTGGGTCTAAAAAGGAATATTCTGTCAGCGGTTGCTGGATTTGTTTGAAAGTGGTTGGATTTGGCACTCTTCGTGCCCCTGCTGTACACGTTATCTGTAGCCCGCCCAAGCCCAATACGTGCATTCTCTGGCAGAGAAGTTCATCAGAACGGGCTCTTTTCATAAAGCATTACACAATGTTTTCCAAAAAGGCACTCCGATGTGGCGTTCAAAGCACCAACAGCAGAAACCTGAGCCAAGGAGCCATGGTAAAGCACCCGGGTACTGCCTTAGCACGTGTCTAATCAAAAGGACTTGGCTTTGAATGACCCACAATGAACGGCTTGCAAACAAGCCACAGGCCAGGAATTGCTTGGCAGGCATCCTTCAGCAAATAACTCTGAACAACAAATAAAGCGGAGAATATGGTGATCTCTTCACGGCCAATTTGTGAACACAGAGGCAGCATTTGTCAAACAAATTAGTTGTTGCTAATTATTCCCCCAGTTCTCGTGAGAGCTTCCCTGGCTTTGGACACCAGCCCTACATGCAGGGAACTGGGAGGTAGCGCTGGCTGGTGGAAAGGGCTGGCACATACCCGAACCGCCACAGCTGCCGCTCCAAAAAACAGGTCCTCACTGCACCCATACCAGCTCCCTGAAGAGGTGCAGCTCACTGTGGACAACTGACTTTAACCCCTTGCCTGCCTCTTAGCTCTAAACCAGACTGCGACTCCGCATAAAATAAGCGGACTGTGAATCCAAACAGATGACGTGGAAGTAAGAGTAGGGCTCGTGAGTCTTATTAGAAACAGACCTCATGCAATAGCGCGTGCTGGGGTACTGAGGGTGCGCAGCGCATCGCATTACCCTGCTCTGCAGCGACCCACACAACTGCTGCTTGGGAACAATTCAGGGAGATATAGATTATTCCGATTTTATTTTATCATTTTTAAATAAATAACTCGGCCTAGCGCTGTGGATAGCTGTCGACCAGGCAGTCCTGGACTAGGCTGTTTCATGCTAAGAAGAGATTGAAGGGGCTGAAAGGATTTTGAGAAGACAAGGTGCCCGCTTCTAGTCCACCGCCTTGCACCAGCACAGGATCCAGGGTTCCAGCCTGATAATCCCATCAGGAGGCTGAGCACAGGGCAGCAGTAGTACAAGCCACTCCATCCCAGCTATGAAAATGCCACTGGGTTTCAAGTAGAAAAAAAATCTCTGCTTACAAGATCCCCACCTCATTGCTGTGAAAAGATCATGCATGTTTGTCACAGGAAGGTGGATTTAGACCCCAGATATCCAGAAGGCTCTTGCTAGTAGAGTCGAGGTAGTCCAGGGAAGCTGTTCCTCCCTGCATGATGTTGGCTGGTACTAGTGGTATAACCCAAAAGTGAGACTGGAGCATCACTAGCTGTCTCAGAGCAGATATAAAATCCTAGCTGATGTAATTTGGTCATCAGATTTGTAAAGGACCTACATAAAAGCTCCTCTGCTTGCTCAGAGGTTTCCTTCTGCCTGAAGTGACAAGAGGCACTCGAGACACTCAAACTGAAACCCAGAGCTCGACTTCAGAGTTTCACCTGCTTTTGAAACTGAGCCACAATGTGGCCCAGCGGTGCAAAGCATTTGATGGGGACTGGGTAAATCTCACTGTATAATGAGGAAGCAACTATAAAATCAGCCTCCAGCTTCTATCCTACGTCACCCTGAGAAACCCCAGCACCTGTACAGCGCAGGGGACAGACCTCAGCACTCCCCTGTGGGACTGGGAAATCCCGAGAGAGGGTAGGGGGGGTAATCTCTGTACATCTGTTTTCAAAGCACTCCCAGCTGCTCTCCCCACTGTGGTTACCTGCTCATCCCTTCGTCTCCGGCCCACCGTGGTCCCAATGGTTTTGATCACGCCAGGTCGCTGAAGGGCTGTGTGTCCAGCTACTGAAGACAGCGGAGGCAGCGGATGGCTGTAGGGGTGCGAGCGAGAGTAAGGGCTTGACATGGAGGTGATGACGGTAGGCTGGACCATCCACTGCAGGTCTTGGCTGGTTGTGATGGCGTTGATTGTAGGGATAAAAGCACTCCCTGATCCTGGCATATCTACTCGAAATTTCTAGAAGGAAAGGCAGGGGAGAAAAGGGAGAGGGAGAAGAGGAGAAACTGTCAATGAAAGCAGAACACAAGTGGTTACTCAGAAACCAAATAGGCCCTCAGGAGAAGCACCAGTGAGGTTCAAAGCAGCACCTGAAGCAAAGGTACTGCTTGCTGGTGCCTCTACAGTATCCGAGGCCGCCCTTGCCCTTCACAGCCCCCTGAGGAAGACACTGGGCTCAAGTGTTTTCCCTCCAGAACAGACCTGCCCTCTCCCCCCTGCTTCCTCATCGCCCCTCCCCCCTCCCCAGCATCCCCTACACCAGCCTCTCCTCCTGGGCAGTATTTCCCCCACCGCTACCTCCCGCTTGTGCCTACCGCTCCTTCCGGCATGGAGCGAAAGGGGAATTAAGGAGTTTCTAGAAAAACACTTCTCTGCCAGTCCAGAGAAAAGGAAGAGAAACTACAGTTTTGAAATATCATTACCAACTAGAGCAAAGCCTTCTTCTACCAAAGGATTCCCCTGAAATTTGGGCTCGGTCCACACAGGGTTTGGTATGGCAAGAGCAGCAGCTTGCTTCTTGTTCAGTGGTTCTGCGCTCGCCACACACACAGGGCGAGAAACCCAGCCCTGGGATGGTTACGTGTGAGGATATGTATTTTAATAGCAGCCTATAAAATAGGTCTTAGAATTCAGATCGGACAAGTTCCCTGCAGCTCTCTGCACTGTCTAGACAAAACAAGGCAGCAGTAAAACCAAGGCAGCAGGTAATGATCTCCTCCAAAATACATGTACACCTTGTTTCAGACAGAGGTAAATCCATCTGGATAATATGCTGGCACTAAACCGCAAGGAAAACAATCGCCTGTCCCCGGAGGGGGAAGCAGGGGAGAAAGAATGCTTTTGTCTATGCTGAGCTCCTTCAGGAGGCTTTCAATGGTTAGACTTGGTTTTACAGACAGCCATGCCTTGCTACAGCAATCACTGCGCAAGGGACAGCACTTGTAGGACCAGTAGCCACTGATTTGTAAGCCTTGAAATGATCCCATGAAAAATGCACATTCTTGGGTCAACAAACCAGCTTCCCAGAGAAGGGAGAGTCCTTGCATCAGCCTGACCTCAGCTCAGGTAAGCGTCCCAGATAAGGGACAGCACTTCAACAAAGATTTCCTTTTCCAGGGTGTGCCTAGTCAAGCACCTTAAGTGCTTTGTTAAACCAAGGCTACTGCAAATAGTATTTCACATTTTGATAGCTACAGCATTTCAGGCCAGTTTTAGCCACGAGAAGTCCAGCTGCTAGTGCCTGGAGACCAGGAGATTCAGTCTGAATAACGACAATGCTGAATTAAAGCTTTGGACAGCTCAAAAAATAGCAAGAAAGGAAAAGATCAAGAAGGAGTGAATCAAGCAGGTGGGGGAATTACACGGACAGCATGACATTGGCACGAGCCCCACCAGAATCTCAGAGATTCACCTGGAGCTTCAGTCCAACATAGCCTCAGCATACCCCACGCTTCAGAGTGCATTCCCTCTTCATAATCTCTCCAGAATAACTACAGAGGCCCAGAGCTGCAAACTGTCAACACTACAGAGGAATTAATGTGTGCAAATCCCCTTCTTTGCTCTGCCCTGTGCAGGCTGTGACCACATGGCACAGGAGAGGATGCCCTGGTGCCTCCACAACAACAACACAAAGGGACCTTAACCTCAGAGAAGGGAGGAAGTATGAGACTTGTTGAGCCACAAGTGCTCAAGTCAAGGGACACAAGTTCTGCTTCCAGCTCCACAAGTGGCTTCAACTACGACCTTTACCTCGCTGTGTCACCATCCCTCCTGTACCCAAAAAGCAGAGAAGAAAGAGTCCCCTCTTGTTTGCAGGGACACTGGAAAGCTAAGGTTACAAAAAATTTGGAGATCTTTTGGTGCCTTGCTGTCCAAAGACCCTGCTTGCATTCCAGAGTAAATGACTTTTGCAGCAGTGCCAGTGTCATCTCACTGCAGCCTCTGGCACCCAATGACACCCAACAATCTGCTAAAAACTTCCAGTAGAGGCTGGGAGAGTTAGATCCACCAGCAAATCAGCCCCATGAGATACAAGTGTCTGATACAAAGATCAGGCTCCAAGTTACTCATATCGACTGCTCAATTTGCGATCACTCCTGTATTCAACCTAGGACCCTTCTCTAACACTAGTGGAGGTCTTCTGGTCAGCAAAAGGAAGCTGCTCAATTCAGTCACATCCCCCAGCTGCTCCACCAGTTCTTGCTTGCAAACCTGGGAAAGAAACCAGTCAAGACTGCAGTCCCCGTTTGTGCCATGCTCCACCTCTGCCACCAGTTTCCTTTCTAATCCCTCAAAATATCTTTAAAAAAATAAATTCCCCCAAACCTGTATTCCATATTTTCCAAAGGTGGTATCTTTACCAGATCACTAATTAAGGGACAGGCTGCTGTGATGGGCCAAGCCCTCAGATATGGGGTGCTCAGGCTACCACTGGCTTTTACATGCCTTGCTTCCTGACTAGTCAGGCTTTCGCCACATACCTCGCTTTCCTTGCTAGGACACTGCACTGGATCAGCTTTGCTGTGCCAAAGCACTGCTGACCCTCCATGCTCTGCCTGGTGGCCATCAGCTCTGACCCCTTGGATGCTGTTGATTTCAGCGGCAGGCCCCAAATTCCCTGTCACCTCCCCTGCACAGCCCCTTTGAGCACCAGTCTCCTCACTTTGGAGCTCCCAGACCTTTCTGCAAACTACAGCTCCAGCTTTGCTCTCCACGTTCCACCTCCCCTGAGAGAGCTTCAATCCCCCTTCCAGCCTGGTAGCACTGCTTGTCCTCACCCACCTTCCCGTTTCTCCTCTTTACAGACCCCCTCCAGCCATTTCCTCACCCAGGACATCTCTCCTCTCCTGATCCAGGAGAGGGTCCTGGAGGCATCTCTGATGGTTCTCCTTATCTACAAGGAATTCACAGTGCTACAGAAAAGATGTGATGATAGCCACATTGAAGGGCTACACACACAGCACGCGCTCAACCACAAAGCCACCCCTCTGCTCCTGACCCAAGCAACAAGCAGATTAAATGTATCATTAAAAAACCCCAACAACCTAAACAGCAAACAGAAAGAGTCCTGTTATTAAGAGCGCCAAGAACTGCGGTCAGCCTCTGCTCTACCTTAAAAATATGGGGTTGGATGGGAGCCTCCCCTGGTCCCTAATCAAGAGAGTCTCCAGCAGAGTCCTGCCATGGGCAGGGAAAGGCTGCTTTAGCATGTCACAACTTAGGAGCATGGGAACATTTCAGGCTTTGGCTCTGTGGTTCCCTTCTCTTTCTTAAGAAGCAGTTTCTACACCGCACCCCATTGCATCTCTGCTTTCCTCTGGACCCTCACTTCTGTAACTGCAAATGCTGAGCAGCACCAGAAACTGCCCTAGAAACAGGTACAATGGCCATGGAAAAAAAAAAAGCCAAGAGCAGCAACAGACCACAAAAAAGCCCAAATTGAAACGAAACAAAAAAAGCCCACCACCCCACCCAGAGGATCTTTAACAACTACTCAGTCATTAAATATATGGTATATATGATACATCCTGTAACAAACACAAGGTCCCTAACAGTTCTCCTATGTTGAACATCTCCTTGAAGGAAAATTGGACAGAGTGCTGGGATATCTGACGGGAAGGTCAACTGGTTTGAAAGAGTACACAAACTCTTCCCATTAAAGTCTATGTTTACCACATGGCAAGTCAGTGATTAGGAAAATAGCATGACACGCAACTTAAAAGAAAAATGTTCCAGTGCTGTGTTGTATGGGAAAAATAATTAAAAAGCATCAAAGTTTTGGCTCAGAGACACAGTTTCCACTGAAACATGTGACTGATGCATCTTTTCTTGCTTTGGGAAAAGGAAAAAAAAAAAAAAAGAGAGAGAGAAGAAAAAAATTTCTACAATGCATATTTTCTGCGGCGATAAAACTCCACAGATCTCTGTAGACCAGAATCAGCAGAACATCCCGACTGCTAGGGTAAAGGCAACACCTACATTTGATCCTAATCTACAACATCTGTAAGGATCAAGGGAAAGATGAAGCGCAAGGCCCCGAGAAATCTCCCAGATTCTTAAAGAAAACATTTATGTTCTCGCTAAGCCAACGTCCTGCTCAAAGACCCGTTTCAGATAGTAACCCTAGAAACCGGGCTCTGGCCCCCGTATCAAACGCCACACATGCCAGCTGCCTGGGAAAGATGTGCAGCCCCAGAAAATGAAAAGGGGAAAACCCAGTTATCAGTCAGACCTCAATAGCTCAAATATTAAGTGGCGCCGGAGTTTCACAACCCCGTGCAGCAAGTGCTTGAATCCAGCGCAGCTGCTGAAACCGAGGAAAGGAAAAGCAAAGGATTTGCAGCTTGCCGGGTGTTTCCAGCCTCTCAGGCCCCCCCCCCCCCCCCCCCCCCCCGCCCCCCCCCCCCCCCCCCCCCCCCCCTTCTCCTTTCCCCTGTTG